>PITA01009833.1:0-75251 GCA_004023965.1 Spilogale gracilis
GCGTCCCGGGTGCAGCGTCTGCTGCCCGCGCGTCTGCCGATCCCGCTGGTCCGCTCTGCTGACTCTTTCAAAGCGGCGCTGACCACCAGCGGTTCCGCGCTGGATTGGGGTCTTTTCCTCACTGCACTCGGTGGCCCAGCTCTCCTCTTAAGCTGGGGGAATGCAGCCGCCCTCACCGTCGGGAGGTGCCAGCCAGTGTCGGTCGGCGCCTTAGCTTTCACTTTCTAGCTGCGCGTCCAGCGGTTCCGGGGCAGACCTTGTATAAAGCTTTTAGACTTGTGACTCATTTCAGTAGTCCTCCTGCACCGCTCCCGAATTCAGCCACTCAACAAAGGGCGATTGAGTGCACATTCCGGTTCTGGCACAGTGCTTGCTACATGCTGGGCACCGAGAGAGGCAAACGAGAGCTACTGCCATCCGGAGGCTCAAGAGTAGCACTTGCTGTGTTTCACATCTTTCAAGTTAACTAACTTGATTCTGTTAACTTGGAAATCAAGTCAGCTAACTTGATCTCACTGTTAACTTGGAAACTTAATTGAAAAATGATTAGGGCAGCGTTTGATACTGGTGTTTTACTGAGGTGGTAATTGAGAACTAGAAAAGGAAAGGGATCTGCTCAGGTTCATACCAGCAGTTGCATAAACTAATCAGGGCTAGAATTAAGCTCATCTGATACTGGGTTCACACCAGCAGTTGCATAAACTAATCAGGGCTAGAATTAAGCTCATCTGATACTGGGTTCACACCAGCAGTTGCATAAACTAATCAGGGCTAGAATTAAGCTCATCTGATACTGGGTTCACAGTCTTTCCTTTTCACCAACTGCTGCTCCTGTGCCCAGGCACTGTCTCACTTTTAGGAAGAAAGGCTGTTACTTCTGTCTGAGTTTTAATCTTCCCCCTTTCTTAGAGTGTGTGTATTTCATGTATGTACGTTTCTGTCACATAATTTTCCACTGTAGTCCAGTAATCTTCCCTAGGGTACTTAAAATAGTTTAGTTGACATGGAGGTCTTCAGGACTGCCTCTGTATCGTGAAGTACGTGTATTCCTAAAACTAGATTCCATACTGTGAGAAGTGGAGCCCAGTTTGGAGCTGTGTCCTCTACTATCCCTTTTCATCAGCCAGAAGAAAAGGAGAATGACAAGCTGGCCCATGTCTTGATATTCATACTGACACTGAATCTGCAAATTCTAGCCACTTTTAGTGGTTCTGGTCTCATCCTTTCTGTTTTCTAGTTTTCTTCCTCCCTTCTCAATTTGAGAAGTTATAGAATGTTCATTTGCATTAATTCATATTCACAATTTCATAAAGGTTTGTAGATCTAAGTGGTTGTGGAACAAGGGTGCAAAAAAAACCAAAAAACAAAAAACAACCATACACCAATATTAAACTTCTGGTGATGGAAAGTAAGGTAGAATGAATATGTTCCAAGTTCTGTGGCAAAAGTTGCCTGAGAACTGGACTGTGCTGTGACATGGGCCACACTCTGCTATGTTTCAGGAGCTTGGACTAGCTGGAGTAGTCAAGACCTTAACTTGAGCGGGATACTGTGCGGTCATGTCAAGACCTTTCTGCTGCTCCAGCTTCCGGTTTCCCCAGGCCCTTAACACCACATTCTAAGGAAGTTCTCAGTCTTTTCCATGGTCCGTGTTCTAGCTCGGACAAAAAAATGGAAATTGTACAGTATGCTGAACTAAAAGTACTGAATATAAAAATCTTGGCGCCATATATAATACTGAGGCTGCCAATCTGTGTGTGGTCTATTTCTCCATTTATATTTAGGTCTTTGATATCTCTTAGTGGTGGTTGCATTGTAGAGGTTTTACATCTCTTTTCCTAGATGTTATTTCTTAGTTCTAATTGTAGATTCTCATGGATATTCTATGTATGTAATCCTATCATCTGTGGATAAAGACTGTTTTACTCCTTTCCAGCCTTTTTGCCTGTTTTATTTTCTACCGTCTTGGAGTAGTTAGGTCCTTCAGTATAATGTTGAATAGAAGTGCTAACAGTGGACATCCTTGTCTTGTTTGATATATATTTAAAGCACTTGTTTATGCGCAAGGGAACATGTGGACTTACCTAGTTAAATCATTAACCACTTTTACTTACTTTTTATAGGTATGGCTAATGTAAAAGCAGCCCCAAAGATCATTGACACAGGAGGTGGCTTCATTCTGGAAGAGGAAGAAGAAGAACAGCATACAACTGGAAAAGTTGTCCATCAACCGGGTAAAGTATTTTCAGAAAATAGGTATCTAGATTGGTCATTTGGAGTAACGTGCATAATTCTTTGTAAATCGATGTTAATGTCATAACTTGTTGTCAGTGAGCAGGTCAGCTTTGTGAGAGGGATAGTAGATTAAAAATTAAACAGGTTTGGCAGTGATTAATTTGTGGTGTGCATACTTAGAGTTGATGCTCTGTGTTATTTTAAAATAGGCGGGGACAGCCAATATTTTGACTGATGGTATACTCCATTGTCTTGATAGGCTGAATATTCTACCAAGAGATAAAATTTAGGGCATCTTTTTTTTTTTTTTTTTAAAGAGTTTATTTACTTATTTGACAGAAATACAGCTAGAAAGGGAACACAAACAAGGGGAATGAGAGAGGGAGAAGCAGGATTCCCACCAGCAGAGGGCCCGATGCGGGGCTTGAGCCCAGGATTCCGGGATCATGACCTGAGCCAAAGGCAGACGCTTAATGACTGAGCCACCCAGGTGCCCTTAAAATTTGGGACATTCTTTTGTTTGGAAGAAAAATGGTGTGTGTGTGTATGTGTGTATATATATATATATATATATTATATTATATTATATATATCTATATCTATATCTATATCTATATATATATATAACTTTATTCTTGAGGAAACTTGGAAAACTTAATTTAGTTTTAGCTGTGGCAACAGAAATGTTATATGTCGGCGCCTGGGTGGCTCATTGGGTTAAAGCCTCTGCCTTCGGCTCAGGTCATGATCTCAAGGTTCTGGGATCGAGGCCGGCGTCGGGCCCTCTGCTCAGCAGGGAGCCTGCTTCCTCCGCTCTCTCTGCCTGCCTCTCTGCCTACTTGTGATCTTTCTGTCAAATAAATAAATAGAGTCTAAAAAAAAATTATATATTCATCAAGGTAGGGAAGAGTCCTGTTCTATTGCACTGTTTTTGGAAGCTAAGACTTGAAGGATTAAAATATTTTTTCAATTTGGGTGCTGTATTTAAGGGGGATATTGACAGGTGTAAAGAGTCCAAAATGGTGACCAAAATGGATGTCTTCAAATTGACATGTGAGGAACAGTTGTCAGAACTGACTAGGTTTATTAACTTAGAGAACTCTTCTAACTGCAAGTATAAGAAGTGCATCTCTGTGGAAGAGAGATGATACTTACTGTGATTTGCTTTGGAGGGCAGAACTTGGAACCGTGAGTGACAATTACAGTACAGTGAGGGAGATTTCAGCCCAGTACCATGCATATATTTAGCAGCTTGCACTTAAAGAGTATTGGCACACATTTCATGTGAGTCTCACGGTGACTCTTTGAAATGGAAAAACTTCCTAACCATGTGTGAATTGCTGCTTCTAAATAGCAAAACATTGGAGTGGTTCAGAGATCGAAAGACCTGACCAGGATAAATTAGAGAAGCACTGTAGGAGGAGGAAAGGCATTGAATTAAAGACCTTTAAAGTCTCTGATTTTATGGATAGGAAGACTCATTGTAACTTTTGTCAGCAGATTTTAGACTCAGCTATGGGCTGTAAAAGCCTATACTTTGTTAACAGGCCACACGACAATTTTTTTTAAGATTTGTCAGAGAGTGCATGCACACATGCAGAGGGAGGGGCAGAGGGAGAAGCAGATTCCCTGCCGAGCAGGGAGCCCAGTGATGTGGGGCTGAATCCCTGGGATCATGACCTGTGACCTGAGCCACCCAAGTGCCCTATCACATAACAAATATTTATTGATAACCTGTTGTAGTGCCTTCCTGCTTAGCGAAGGGAGACATGCGGTTACTCATGCATTGATGGTGTGGCTGCTGCATGCGAATAGAATTTGGTAGTGAGTTTGTGGAAGTTAGAGAAGGTGTGTGTGTGGAGGGGGTTTGCAGACTGGCCTGGTACACAGAGGGCAAGAGACTGAAGGAGTCAGGCCACTCCAGATTGGCAGGTGGCAGCTCTAATTAGCAAAGGAACTTAGGAGACTTGTCTTGGGTGGCTGCAAGGTGAGTAGATCTCTGCATCCACCTGTCAGATGTTAACAGTTTATGTAGAGGTTTAAGAGGGCTCAGTCACATATTCAGGTCACCTTACTCTCTCAAGGGTTTGTCCTTGGAACAGCTCCCACTGTGGGACTGGTGGGCAGAATGAGCATTCCAAGAACAGGGTAGGGGTTGAGGAGTCCCTAATTGCCCAGGTCTGCCTCATAGGTCAGCTGGCCATGCTGTCCTCTCGATTGACCTCATCAACAGCGTCCTCTTTGGGAGACAGATTAGAAAAGGCCCTCGTTCTCTGGGCTGACTTAGCCTGGGAAAGGGAGAGAGACTGTCAAGCAGACTCCCCCTTGAGTGTGAAGCCTGTTGTGGGGCTCAGTCTAACAACCCCTGAGCTCATGACGTGAGCAGAAATCAAGAGTTGGACACTTAACTGGCTGAGCCACCTGGGCACCCCTCTTATGTTTTCTTTATTAATTTTTAAAGTGCTTCAGCATAGCGGAGAAAAATCAAAATTATTTGGGCCATTAAATTATTTGGGTCATTTGCCTATAAAGCAAAGCCCATCAAATTTTTTTTATAATCTAGAATAGAAGTTCTTCAGCATCCCTAGAAAGGTGATAAGGGAAAAGGGGAGGGTGAAGGTGACCAAAAGATATGGACTTCTAGTTATAAAAAAAAAGTCATGAGCCCGGCAACTAGTTAATATTACTGTGCTGCTTATTTGAAAGCCACTAGGAGAGTAGATCTTAAAAGTTGTCATAAAAAAGATTTTGTAAACTATGTATGGTGACAGAGGTCAGCTAGACTTACTGAGAATTTCACAATATATATAAATATCCAGTCATTATGTTAGACATCTGAAACTAATACAGTGTCAGTCACACCTCATAAAGAAACATGTGCATGTGCGAGTACCTGTGTGTACATATATGTACACGTGTGTGTTTGCACATACGTTACACACATGTGCATGTATTTCTTAGCTCTGTCCACAGAAAGGGCCCTGCAGAAAATAGCGGATTCTAGGATTGGGGCAGGATGGCCACGACGTGAGTTTGGAACATTCTGTAATGCCAGAAATATGTAAGTGTTCAAAAGTGATAGAAGTGTTGTATTCAGCTTAAAGAGACTCCTGGCCAAATCCGAGACAAACTGAGCACCAAAGTCAATAAGAACACTACTGAGTGGTAAAGCCATTGGAAAAAATAGGAATCTGTATCTGTAATGAATAGGTACGTGAGTGAATGATGGCGGGGAGGGTAGGCTCTTGCTTAAACTTACATGGTAAATTTAAAGGGAGTGAAGAAATAGAAAAATCATCATCATGTACATTTAAATATTTTCATCATAAAGACTTTCTAAAATTAGGAAAATGTCTGCACATTTTATGGCTTTTTGGTTAATAATGCTGCTCCATAGTCTCTTAATTGGTATGTCAGACCTCTGTTTTTCTCCTTTCTAACACATTCTAGTAATCAATTTTTTGAAGATCTTTTTATTTTTAACTTTTCCTTTTGTCTGTAGCTATGCCATGCTAACACAAGAGGGATTTTTTTATTATCATATAATTTTTTTTTTACTTTCAATTTATTTTTTTCAGTGTTCCAAGATTCATTGTGTCCCACACCCAGTGCTCCATACAATGCGTGCCCTCAGTACCCACCACCAGACTCTCCTATCGCCCCAACCCCTTCCCTCCAAGTTAAGAGGGATATTTTTGTTAGAGTTTGGAGATTAGTGGAGTTGTGTTGAAAGCAGGTGAGGGAAGGCAGTGACAGGAATAGTGGCTGTGGACAAATGACAGGCTGTGGACAAATGACGACTCCCTTCTTTGCACTGGGAGTTGTGGCAGTCCTTAGAGCTGGGCCTTGGCAGTAGCAGTCATCTTAAAGATGTACTGGTAAAGCTTTCAGACTTGCTGAGAGAACCAGTTCTATAGGATAAAGATCCTTAGTCTGGTATTTGAAGTCCTCAAAAAAATTGAGCTTTACTCTACTGAGAGTAGTTTCTTTTTTCTTTCTTTCTTTTTTTTAAATGATTTTTGTTTTTTATTTGACAGAGATAGCACAAGTAGGCAGAGCAGCAGGCAGAGGGAGAAGCAGGTTCTGTGCTGAACAGGGAGCCCGATGGGGAGCTCGATCTCAGGACCTGGGATCATGACCTGAGCTGAAGGCAGCCCCTTAACAGACTGAGCCACCCAGGCTTCCCGCTGAGAGTAGTTTCTGTTATGGGAGCTGAGGATATATAGCTAAAGATGATCTCCACCCACAAGTTTACAATCTCATTGTTGAGGTATTTTCTCTGTTGAGGTGGTGGGGTAGAATGGAGGGGAAGAAAGTTTCCCATTTGAAAGTGAATTCAGTGTTGTCTCTTCTAGTGCTGACGTGCTCTTGACTGCTCTTTTCATGTTACGTGTTAGTGCCCATCTTCCCTGTCTGTAAGCCCCCACCCTTCCCTTCTACTCTAGCGCTCACCTCCTTTGTCCTCTCCACAGTGTGGTGGTAGACCAAGTAACGGTCCCCAAAGATGTCCCCATTCCATTCACTGTGAAACCGGTGCTACATTCCCATTCATAGCAAAAGGGACTTTGCAGATATGATTAAGGTTAAAGACCTTGAGATTCTGTATTATCCAGGTGGGCCCAGTGTAATCATGGTACTTAAAAGGCAGGAGAGAGTCACAGGGAGATGTGATATGGAAGAATCCAGAGTGATGTGAGAAGCTGCTACTGCCAGCTTGGAAGATGGAGGAGGGGAGTCATGAGTCAAGGAAGCAGGCAGCCTCTAGAAGCTGAAAATGGCAGGTAATAGATTGTCCCCTAAAACTTCTGGGAAGGAATGCAGCCCTGCCTGCACCTTGACTGTAGCCCACTGAGACCTGTGTTGGACTTAAAAACTGCAGATCTGCAAGATAATAAATTTGTGTTATTTAGCCAGAAGATTTGTGGTAATTTGTTACAGCAGCGATACAGAACTAATATGGCATCCTACACATGGATTTGCATTCAGACATACTTGATGAATTGATAGTTTTTTTTTCTTAAGAAAATTTTTAAAGGTAAATATAGGATTATTTAATCATGGTTTTGTCTTTTATGTAAGTGTATTTGTATCTGTTATAAAGTACATGCTGATAAACTTAAGATATGAGAAAATAATATTGTTCTAAGTCACAAAAAAGGAAACTTAAAGAATTAACCTTTCTTTCTTTAGGACCTGTTATGGAATTTGATTATGTGATATGTGAAGAATGTGGCAAAGAATTTATGGATTCTTACCTTATGAGCCACTTTGATCTGGCAACTTGTGATAATTGCAGGTACTTATTTCAGACAACGCTCTCAATTGCTCAAGTTTAGTGTTTGCATATTGGTTTAGGGCAAAACAATAATTAGATCCATGTGGATTTAATATTCTTAGTACTTAGGATTTTTGTTGTGTTTCCTAATTTCTCTGGTTTCCATTTTGCCTAAGAAATACAGGAAGCCTGTGCTTATCGCAGTGATAATGTGCCACAAAAATAGGAAGGATGACCTGGTTCAGCCATAGATATGTCCTCCTTTCTGTGGGCCTGGTGGGTCTTTACCGTCTTTCGGTAGCAGGTTCTTAACCCGTCTCTTCCCCCAGCCCCTGAGGATCCCCTGTGTCTTAACCCAGGGTATGTGGACACCTTAGTCAGAGGACTGGGGCCTTCAGTGAGAAGAGGGGAATGAAGGGGAGAGATGAGAAAAAGACACATTCTTCTCTCATCCTTTTCTTCTCCTAGGCTCTGTCCTCTTCGTGTTACCGCAGGATAATGCTCATTCCACGTGGTTCCATCCCTGCTGTTTATCCCAGCACATGCTGTGTCATATGTGGCAATTTAGTTCCCAAAAGCTGTCCACCTGTACTTTAAGAAGTGACAGTACTGGGGTGCCTGGTGGCTCAGTTGTTGAGCATCTAACTTTGGCTCAGGTCATGATCCCAGAGTCCCAGGTTTGAGCCCTGCATCAGGCTCCCAGCTTGGTGGGAAGCCTGCTTCTCCCTCTCTCACTCCCCCTGCTTGTGTTCCTTCTCTCTGTCAGATAAATAAAATCTTAAAAAAAAAAAAAAAAAAAAAAGGTGACAGTACTGTAGATCTTAACCACTGTGTGTCAGTGGGAACAGAGACCCCATCTGAGAGTCTTACTTAGTCCTCTTCTCTGTTCCCGGGTCCTCCTCCTTGGACCTGTTGCCCTAAATCAGCTGCTCACCTGCCTGGAGGACCTGCCCTTTCCGAGTCCCTGCTGCGGCTGTTGGGAGACATCCCCACTGACTGGTTGCTGGGTAGAGTCCTGAGAAGAGGGATTGGGAGATGTTGCTGGTCTCACAATCAGATCTGTGACTGCAAATAATTGGCTGCCGTTAGAGTTACAAATTATAAACTCTGTTCCCATTGACACACACTGGTTAAGATCCACAGTATTGCCACTTATTAAAGTATGGATATATAGCTTTTGGGAACTAAATTACCATATACAATCTTCTTTCCATGGGAAGATGGAAGCAACTGATGTATCCGTTAAAAGAAAGTTGTGTAGTAGTCTGAAAAAAGATACTTTTAAACTTTAAAGTAATTAGGAACACAGCCCTTCATTCTGTTTCCTTTCAGATGTTTTCAAATATTTTAATTTTAGTAGAGCATCATTTACCTGTCCCCTCTTTTAGCTTAGAATTCCAAGTTACTTAGCACTCACAAAGTTCTTCCCAATTCTAAGTCTGCCCTCCCCTCCCTATACCTCCTTTCAGTAAAGGCCAGCTTCATTGGCTATTTCTCTGCTTATCCTGTGTTTGATTCCAAATCAGCCTGGCTCTGTGTTCACTCCATATCCTTGCTTCACCTCCTCGTCCACCAGCACCTCTGCGAGGCCACCAGTAGCCCTCGCCCGGAGCATGGCACTGGCGGTGTTCTAACGGGCCGACAACTTTGTACCATTGTTGTCTTCTGTGGAGACATTTTAGTCAGAACTCTTCAATGGTTTTTAATCTTTGTAGACTAGAACCGTCTCCACACTGCTTACAGGGCTCCCGCCTGTCGCAGACTGGATCTCCCGCCCCCTTGCTCACCACTGCCCCCCCTTCTGGTCCCACCAGCTCACTTGCTCTGAGTCCAGTTGCAAAGTGCACTCCTGCTCTAGAGCCTTTGCACTTGCTGTTCACTCTTCTCAGGATGTTTTCTCCAGCTGTTCAGAATGTTCTCTGACTTTTTAAGGGCCTTACTAACATGCACTCTCATCAGTGGCCTTCTTTGATTATCTAGTCTATCAGAATTTCTGTTCCTTTACCATGCTTTGTGTTCCTTTTTTTTTTTTTTTTTAAGATTTTATTTATTTGACAGACAGAAACACAGCGAGAGAGGGAGAAATAGGCTTCCGGCCGAACAGGGAGCCTGATGCGGGGCTCGATCCCAGGACTCCAGGATCAGGACCTGAACTGAAGGCAGTCGCTTAACCAACTGAGCCACCCTGGCGCCCCTGCTTTGTGTTTCTTTATAGCACTTTCATCTGTCATGTTTTGCTTATCAAGTGTCTTCTAACCAGAATGGGAGCTTCATGAAAACAAGTCTTTGTTTTCCTCTTTCTGTTTTTCTGGTACCTTGAGTAATACCTGGCAGGTAGATGGAGAACAAATAAATGAGAAGAACTGTGTAGCTGACTAAGCTTCCATTTCTACCTTGGCTTTGAAATAGCTGAGCCACTTGGAAATGCAAGTGTGTTGGGCCAGTTGGATCTTTTATACTTCTATTCCTTCTACCCCACCGAACCTGACTTTATGCTTTGATTTATATTTTCTTACCCATTGAGTCTTGCTTCTCTACATTTTCTATACTCTTAGTCATTTCAAATCTATTGTAAAGAAGGACTTTAAATAAGTAGAAAAGAAATTTTTATTAAATGACCTGGATATACTGCTAATATAATATAGCTTTTCCAAATAAGTAAAAGATAAAGTATCTTAATGTTTAGAATTTTTATGCTGCTAACTTGACCATGAGAGTTGAAAGAAAAACTTTTATTTTTTTAAAGATTTTAAAATTTATTTACGAGAGAGTGAGCACACAGAGGGAATGAGAGTGAACCTGAGTCGAGGGGGAGGGGCAGAGGGAGAGGGACAAGCAGGCTTCTATCCAAGCAAGGAGCCTGACTGTGGGATGGGGCTTGATCCCAGCACCCTGGGATCATGGCCTGAGCGGAAGGCAGACACTTAACAACTGAGCCACCCAGGTGCCCCAGGAAAAACTATCTTAAATTAATGTTTTGGCATACATGCCCATAGATTGTTGGACTATTTGAAAACATAGTTTATTTAAAGTAACTAATATAGTACTGGACTTAATTTGTTTTCAGAGATGCTGATGATAAACACAAGCTCATAACTAAAACAGAAGCTAAACAAGAATACCTTCTGAAAGATTGTGACTTAGAAAAAAGAGAACCAGCTCTTAAATTTATTGTGAAGAAGAATCCTCATCATGCACAATGGGGTGATATGAAACTCTACTTAAAATTACAGGTCTCTGATATACTCATTTTAAGCCCTCAGTCAGGTGAAGTTTTAATGGTAGAGTAGTTATAATTAGTTTAGTTTTGCTTACAGAGTCAAAAAGATCCTTTCCTTCTGTTGTGTATACGAGTCATAGTCGAATGTAATGACTTTTTCGTGTGGCACTTTGGGGCAAATATATTAGGTAATTTTATTAGTACAACTTGGGAGCTAAGTTGGGATTAAGAGTTGGGCCCCATTTCCCTACCCACCCACCCTCCAGTGAAAATCCTAAAAAGTTTCAGGAATTTCACAGATGCCTAAAATCTAACTCCACTTGGGAAATGCTCATTTGGAACTGTGTCAAATGTCCATGTAACTCTTGTGTCTCAGAGCAGATCTCAGTTCCTTGTCTTGTCGTGGTGTGCAGAGATAGTTAGCACTTAGTGTGAGTGTCTTGAGTCAGAGCCTCCCGTATCTACCCCAGAACAGTACAGACATTCTGGTTTTGTGCCATTATATCAAAAAATATTGAGAGGCATTGCTTTAGAGCAGGTTGATTGGAAAGTACTAGAAAATCCTAGTAGCTTCAAAGAAAATTAAGAAACTACATTGTAAAGCCAATCATTTATTGAATTTTATTAAACCTAAGATACTATTAACTAGAAGATTCACCATTATTTTATCATTAAAAATGAAAAAAATGCCAACCCAGTGTTTTATCACTTGAAGCTTTTATCTTCTCACTGAAATAGTGCCATTAGACTTACTAGGTTTTTTTGTTTGTTTTTTGTTTTTTTGGGTTTTTTTTGCTATATATCATGCGTGTGCGTACATAAGAAATGCAACTACAACAGATTTATTAAGGTATTCCTAAACTTCTTTGTATTCAGAGTCCAATTCTTCTGAACCACTTTTTGACTCAGCTGTTAGAGCAGCGGCGAGCAGGTGGCTGCTGCAGCATTTCAGGAGTGTTGGCATGTGGAAAATGTGGTATTTGAGAATTTAGGAAATGCCAGGATGTCATTTGATCAGGTCAGGAAGAAATTTGAGTTTGGCTACCTTGAGCGATATTTTGGTTCCCTTAACATATTGTGAGAGAGATCCTGAGCATATATAGTGTGTTTGTTAGTCTCCTAAATGTAAATAAATATTATAAAGAGTAAAGATACTATAATGCAAAGTTTTTAAACTAGAGTAGAGACTTTGGGTCCTTCAGGTACCAGTTTAAAAAAAAAAAAAGTTGACATTCTAAGGATCAGAAATTAGTAATGGACCAAGGAGGAGAGCAGTAGTGACTGATTCTCTGTGGTGAGAGGTTTCTGGAGATGACCTCATATTCAGGCAGGCTGTGGCTAATTGATCTGCAGATTTTTTTTGGTGAGTGTGACAAAACTCATCAGACCCACTGACTGCTGACACTTCTGTGGATTCACGTGCAACAGTGAAGCCGAGAAATGATTACAGTCACAGGCCAGCTCTTGTACTTACAGTCTAATTCCGCATACATTTACTGAGGTTCTGTAGGCTTAGATAGAGGTGTTAGAGTTGTTTCTTAGCACTATTTAAAAATCTCTTCAAAATTTCAAATACTTACAAAATTGCCCTTGAGTGAGATCATGCTTTGGTGTCTGTGAATTTGATCATTATGGCTTTATAATACTTAACTCTCATTCATGGCTTACTTAAATCTGGATTCTATGTTGTAGATTGTGAAGAGGTCTCTTGAAGTTTGGGGTAGTCAGGAAGCATTAGAAGAAGCGAAGGAAGCTCGACAGGAAAACCGAGAGAAAATGAAGCAGAAGAAGTTTGATAAGAAAGTAAAAGGTAAGTGGAGGGGTGCCTGGCTTGTTCAGCCAGTGGAGCATGAGACTCTTGATCTTGGGGTTGTGAGTCCGAGCCCCAGATTGGGTGCAGAGATCACTTAAAAAATAAAACCTTAAAAAAAAAAAAAAGAAAAGAAAAGTGGCTGCATTGATCTCATGAAGGTCTGTATTTTACTGACTTGCAAAAAGACTTTACTAAGTAATTCTTGTTTAAAGATCTGCCACCAGTAGATTGGAATGCTTTTTCATTCAAAGAAAAGACTATAAGTTTGCCCTCTATAGGTGGGTGTTTGAGGCTCTCAGTGCAAACCTCAGAGTACTGCAGTTCTAAAAAGGGTGTAAATCGTCCTTAGAGAGCACTATGTGTTGATATAGGGACAGTGGTAGAGCAGGGATATAGCCTTGGTCAAAGACTTGGCATCAGTTCAATCTTAAGTATAACTAACCGGGTTATAAAAGTGACCTCCACCAGCAAACCTCTAATTGCTTAAAATGAAAAAATTGTGCCTAAGTGTTAGTCCTTTAAGTTAGTAGCTAGAAGGAGCTTCTCATGTCAGCAAGTCTAATCATTTTTTCTTTTATATGTGAATGGAAGGTAGAGTGACTTGTTACATCAGTGGTAATTAGCAAGGTAGGACAGGAAGCAGGCTTTCATAACTCAACTGCATTGGTACATTCGTTCCTCCGTCCATACACCTGTCTATCCATTCCTTTGTCCGTCTCTGTATCTGTCCATCCGTGTACGCATCTGTAAGTCTGTCCAGCCATCTGTCCAGCAGTGCATCCAACAGCGTCACCGGGCTCTGTACTAACTGCAGAGGCCCTGGAGAGCGGCTCACACAGTAGGCATCTGTGTTCTTCCCGCAGTCACTGTAGAGGCCCGCTGTGTGAGGTGTATCTGGACGACATGTGTCTTCTATATTTACCAGGTTTATATACATCCATTTGAAATGAGTGTCTTAGCTATAATAAATAAATTTTGCTTATGTGTTGAGGATTTGGAAGAGGTGTTGGAAGGTAGCTCAGATGTGTTAAATATTATGACAACAAAGTGTAAGCCTGCCTTGTTTCTTCTTGTGAGGATCTTCCTTCCCTCCTCTCCTTACAACATTAATTCCCGTGCAGTGCAGAAAAGTGGGGAAACTGTAAGAACTTGTAGTCTGCTGCCCAGATAAACCATCAGTAGCAATGTTTTAATGTCTGTTTTTCTAGTTCTTTCCTACACACAGATTTTTAAAAAATATTTCTTGTAAAAATGGAAGCACTGCTGGATACTTATGAAGTTTATCAAACCCTCATGATAAACATCCTTACATACGTCTTTGTATAAATTCTAGCGACTTAAGGGGTCAGCTCCTGGGTCAGGCGGTAAGCACACTTCTCTGGCTTTGGTAGATTTCCTGTGGCGAACTGTGCTGTGTAGAAGCCTTTTACTGAGTCTTCCTCACGTGAGCCACTGCTGTACCAGGTCCTGAAAGCCCTAGCAAGGACCCACCGAGAGGCTTTGGAAAGACTTCTTTCCATTTGGTCCTTTCCTTTAATCTTCTGTTAGACTGTGTTCCATTTCAGGTTTTGCTTCAGCCCTTCCTTCTTCCAGCGTCAAGGAGAGCCTGGGGGGGGGGGGAGTAACAGGGGCTTCTTGCTGGGCATGAGAGAGGAGGGCAGAGTTAGACTCATTACTGAGCAGCCTGGGGTTGCTGGTGACTCCAGCTACTTGAATCACCTCCGCTCTTCCCTCTCTGCTGCCCCTTGATGCCTCTTTGCTCATGGTATTTTGGTGCAGACTATAGGATGTGGTTAAAGGAATTAGAAACTTAGAACTGCAAAGTGATGAAATACTTTAAAAAGGGGAGCTATCGGGGCGCCTGGGTGGCTCAGTTGATTAAGCGACTGCCTTCGGCTCAGGTCATGATCCCGGAGACCCGGGATCGAGTCCCACATCGGGCTCCCTGCTCGGCGGGAAGCCTGCTTCTCCCTCTCTCCCTCCCCCTGCTTGTGTTCCCTCTCTGGCTGTGTTTCTCTCTGTCAAATAAATAAATAATTTTTTTTTTTTTAAAAAGGAGCTATCTATAATTTTTATTTAGATACTATCTCTGTAGTTCAGTCAAGAGGTCATCTAAATGTGGCTAAGTTCCTGTAATTTGACTAACAGAAGATTGATTATAGCATCTGTTTTATAACTTTTTCTGTAAAAATTGAGAACAGTTCTTTAAGATTTATATAATTTTTATAGGTGTTAAATATAAACTCATACGTAACTGGCTCTTTTTATTACTGTATCAAATTGTTGCTCTTAATCCCCAGATGAAACTATGCATTTCCCTCTTCCTTGAAGAGTTTGAGTTTGCCCTGAACTTTTCGTGGACCCTTAAGACTGGTTTCTTTAATTCATTGAGTTCCTTTCTTGTTGGGATGAAGCATGTCTTTTTGAGGAAATTTTTCTGAATGGTATATTTTCTGAGTTCCTCCACATCTAAGACTCTTTTCCAGCTTCCTTTGTATATGAAAACCTGAACACGCTCTCAGTTATAAAAGCATTACTCCACTGTCTTATGGTGTTTTCCTGTGCAGAGATCAATGCGGTACCCTGTTTAATTGTGGCTTTTTCTCGGTTTACTTTAGAGGTCGGTGAACATGTTCCAGTTCTCCTGACTAGGCCACAAAGGGCTGAGAGTGGAGTAGACACTGCAGAGATTAGGAACAAGGAGGTTACCATGCAGTTTGCTCAGAACAGAGACATAAAAGCAAATCTAAAAGCTTTTTAGTTGAAAAGAATTGGAACCTGGTTCCTCTTGGTCTTCTGAATTTGATCCACAAAGAAGCTGACACAAAGCTTGCTTCTTTATGGAAAGGTAAGAGATTACATTTACCTGCTTTCAGAATATGATCTGCTTAGCAGTTTGAGGAAGAATTAGTTTTACTAGTTTTAGAAGAAATTTAAGTATAAATAGTATAAGTTATTTATAAAGTAAAAGATAAATTGTCAGCAAATTCAAATTATTACAGCTTTCATAAATCCAAGAAGGCAGAAGTAGAAACGAGGACATCACTGCTCCTCAGTTTAACTGGATTTCAAAAAATGCACTGTGTGCTGCCTTTGATCCTAGAAGAGAACTGTCATTTAGTGCAAATACACAACGTTTTGAGCTTGCATGCCTCTCCATAAAGAAGGTGGAGATGAGACTTTTCTTTACTCTCTCTCTCTCTCTCTCAAATAAGTACAAGCGTGGGGTGGGGGTGCTCAAAGAGAGAAGCAGGCTGCACACTGAGCAGGGAGCCCAATGCAGGGCTTGAACCAGGGACTTCGGGATCATGACCTGAGCCCAAGGCAGATGCTTAACTACTGAGCCCCCCGGGAGCCCCCCGAGGTTTTTCTTCTTACTTAGTACTGATAGAGGTAAGCCTTCTAAAAATTGGAAAATTCTTCTTCATCGTTTGTTATTATGCACTTGCCCCCCCAAAAGAGGTGAGTAAGAAAAGCCCACTTTGGAGGCGCCTGGGTGGCTCAGTCGTTGAGCGTGTGCCTTCAGCTCAGGTCATGATCCTGGAGTCACTAGGTCGAGTCCCGCATTGGGCTCCCTGCTCTGCGGGAAGCCTGCTTCTCCCTCTGTCACTCCCCCTGCTATGTTCTCTCTCTAGCTGTGTTTCTCTCTGTCAAATAAAATCTTTAAAAAAAAAAAGAAAAGCCCACTTTGGGGTTCCTACTAAGTGTGGGGACATTTTACACTTTTACATTCTGGGCCTGTGGTTCTGTTGATGACCATTATTCCATGTTGTTTTGCTTCAGTGTATGGAGGACAAGAAAAGATCAAAGCTTCGTGGTATTTGGATATTTCCTTGTGACTTTTCCTCTAGTTAACAAGGAGCACCCTCTGTTGCAACTTCCTGTACTTGTGTCAAGTATTTAACAATATTTGGTCTCCCTCAGCCAGCTCTCCTGTAGGTTTGCCTCCTAATAAACAGCACTGGGCTTGAGTACAAGCTGTCTCTTTTACAAAAGATACAATGCAATAGAAAAACTAATGGAAAAGAAGCTATATCTGTTTAAAAAGACTGACTTAATGCAATAGGGTTATAAATAGAACTGAAAATTATTATAACTTATAGTTTAATAGTGTTGGATATAGGATAAATATGTACAAAGCCACCTTTCAAAAAAAAGTGAATAAAATACAAGTTTTAGAGTGGCATAAACTAAATTTTTCATTGAAACAAGGACTTAAGGGAAAACTCCTTCAGGTAAAAAGAATATCTATCTGAAGATAATCCATAGGAAGATTGTTCATAGTGAACCTTTTTATACATTTCCAGAGAGGTAGTCCATGGCCTTTTGTGCTGTGAAATTCTAGGCCCATGGGACTAGGAGGTTATAACCTGATAACCTGCTGTTTTTGTTATCCAGCTCAGCTAGGCTTTCACAGTGCCGCCTGGCACAGCCCCCTCCCCACCCCCAGGCCTCCTTTGCTCTCCCCAGGGCTAGTGAGGCTCTCCCAGCCTCCTAGGCTCTGACCATTCTGCCTCTGTCCTCTCACTCAGCAGGAGGTGGTTACCACTACTTTCTGGAAGTTTTAACTTAACAATGAAGTAATGTAAAAATCAATCATTTAAAAAATTTTTGAGTTCACCAGATGTTGACATTTTGCCACATTCATTTACACACACACACTGTTGACCCATTGGAGTTGCCTGAGGACATTGTGTTCTTAATATTTCAGCACGTTATCTCCTGTAAACAGTGTCTCATTCAGTAAAGTTAATGTAATGCCATTGGCTGGTATGTCCTAGACGTTCAGTCTTTCTGATGTCCTTCACAGCTTTTTAGTTGGTGGATCCAAGGGCCAAGCAAGGGTGGTGCCTGTCTACTCTTTTAGGTCCTCAGTGGTTTTCTTGTAGGACTATTGACATTTTTGGAGACTGCCAACAATCTGCAGACTGTCGCCCATTTAGGTTTATTAGCAGCTTATTTTCACACTATTAGATTGTGGGCATTTTTGGTAGAGTCCTTCCCTGGTGATGTGTCCATATGTATCCCATCAAGAGACACATGCTGTCAGCTAAGAGAGGGATCTTCTGTTTGCTAGCGTGGGCGGGGCAATGTCTGCCGGATCTGCCCCTTGTCCAGGTGCCCTTTCCCCTTCATAATTAGAGGAAATTGTGGGGTGCATTGTTTGGTACTGGGTGAGCATCTCCTTCCTTAAGTCTTTCACTCCTGGGTTTTAGCACACAGCATGATTCTTGTTACTAGGCTGGATATAAATGGTAATTTTCTATTTCTTTTATTCATCCTATAATTATTACTTGGCTTCCATTAGTATCAGGTCAGATTTGTGGATTCTTATTCTCAAATTAGTGTTATAGTCCATTCCTGTTATTTTGAGGCTCAAATGGTCTCAAATTTGGCCCCTTCAAGCTAACTCCTGACTTTTTAGTTTTTATTTGGAAATAAGTTCAAGAAGTTCCATAAAATTACAAAGTTAAATATAGTGTAAAGGACACAGGGGTTGTATCCTTTCCCCAGAGTGATCTGCAGCATCCTTTTTTGCCATTTCATTACTGGTGTGGATTCATGAATTCCTGTACTTCTCCATGGCTTTTGGTGCATCGTGTACTTATCTTGGTGTTCAGACTGTCAGATTTGGGCCAAAAGGAATCTTCTTTAAGCAGGTTCCTCTGTTCTTTGGCCATGGCTTGCCAAGGACTTTTGCTTTCTAGCAGAAAACATGTATGTCTGTATTTTTATATCTGCCCCATATGTTATAAATTAACACCTTAAGTTCACACTCCTATGCCCAGTTCTACTCTAGGATTTTAGGATTCATTTTTTTCTTTCCTTGTTTGTACCTTCCTTCTCTGAGAAACCTGATTCGCATTATCTGTAACACAGTTATTCAGCTGATGCCCCTGTACATAATTTCCCCTTGCTCTTGCTAGCAGCCTCCACTGTCGGGAGCGCCTCCTTATTCTCTTGGGCTCTCTCTCCCTTACTACAGATGCCTGCTTTACTTGCTCTATTTAATGGCTTTGGGACCAGATTGTTCAGGAAGGGAAGGAAAGCAAGAAAATGATAAACATACCAGTATTTTAGTACTTCCTTATTTTCTAGTACAAACTTTTCCAGGTGTGTCTAGTAAATACTAAAGATATGGCTTTATGCCTTGTCATTCTTGGTAGATTAGTGGAGGATGGGAAGAAAAAGCCATAAAGTCAGTAAAAACCTTATGTTCAATTATGACCAGTTATGGATAGTAAACTAGATTTTGTTGTCAGTATTCTTGTGTTAAGCAAATAGTTTTCTTCTTACTCTTCCTGAGTTCAAATAATGTTCAAGTTAGACAGAGGTTAGCTTAGCGGTGACCAGGATGCAGTCAGATTTTGAGAGCGTTTTCTCAGTGGAGTAGTAAGGGAAGAGCGGCTAGGAAGCCTTGTACCAGAACAGACTTCGAGGGGAGGTATTTGAACTCAAACAGGAGACCTCTTCTTGTCATTGACTGAAACCATGAGGCATCTGTGCTAGTCAGCACATGATTTCATTTTTTATTTAGAAATAACCGAAGGTAAAATAAGGATAGGGCATTCCAGGTATGTCTAGAAAAAAATTGCTGCCTTCAGAATGTGACAGACTGTAGGAATACAGATTACTGATTCGATGAACACGATTTCCACCCTAGTTTGGAAACTGTCTAGAGGTGTGTACGCCGAAGCCTGAAAGCTTGCTGCCTTCAGAATGTGACAGACTGTAGGAATACAGATTACTGATTCGATGAACACGATTTCCACCCTAGTTTGGAAACTGTCTAGAGGTGTGTACGCCGAAGCCTGAAAGCTGGTCAGGGATCCGGTGCTTCTCATACTGGAGGTGGGAAAAGGCAGCCTAGCTTTCGTGGTTAACAGGAATGTGAGCTGGACCAAGCCTTTGGTATCAACTAGCAGTTTGATCTTAAGCACAATGTAGGCAACTTCGTTGGGCCTCGGTTTTCTCATCTGTTAAAATTGGGATGATAGTTGTACTTCTCTCAAAGGATTACAGGGATTAAATGTGTTTATAGATAGTGCTTAGAACAGTGTCTGATAATAACACTACATCTGCTTATCCTTAAGATACAGTAAAGGCTGAAATACAAGGAAGTATTTTGATACTACTTATAAACCTAAAGTGGGTTAAAGAAAATGTGTGATCACTTGGTGTACAGTGATTTTATGGTTGAGATTATGTAACCTGCTCTTCCTTAGGTAGTGTGCTGTCAGAGCTGGGCTTGATGGATCACTGGTCAGAGTAAAAAAATGTAAACAATTAGTGTTTTTACTCATCAAACCAGAAATTGAAGTTATTAGCTTAATTTCCAGTTAGCAATAAGCATTTGGTTTCTTCAGGTAATGCAGTGTGAACTTTTAAAATGTGATTGGCTTATTAGCTGCTTTTCAAGGCATCCAAGAGTTTTTTTAAAATGACAATTTAACATGGTATAGTGGGAAAAGTTCTAAACTCCAGAATAAATGACTTGAGGTCACATGCTAGGCTGCAAAATAAAGAAGTAAAAAACAAAAACAAAAATCCATATAGTTCTTTCCAGTTCTTAATTACCTTTGATTCTTATATTTAGGTCGTACTTTGCAATAATTGGCAGTCCCTCTCCTAAAATACTCCTCTCATTTTATAAGGAACTGAATGGACTTCAGGTCAGGTGCATAAGCAGTTTCTTTAAGATGAAACCCCAGCATAGTAGCAGACCCCTTGGCCTTCCAGTTCTCTTGCAAGCAAAGCTTGGCCTGCCTGTTCTAGAAGTGGCCCCTAATGTATGGAACTTTGAAATGCATCTTGTCCTGAGTTATCCCAGCTGACTCCCGTTTCCTGCTGTGGCATCATTTTTCTTAGCTGCTTGACCAAATCCCATTTTTAAAAATCCTCTTTTGTGGGCACCTGGGTGGCTCAGTTGGTTAAGCCACTGCCTTCGGCTCAGGTCATGATCCCGGAGACCTGGGATCGAGCCCCACATCGGGCTCCCTGCTCGGCGGGAAGCCTGCTTCTCCCTCTCTCACTCTCCCTGCTTGTGTTCCCTCTCTTGCTGTGTTTCTCTCTGTCAAATAAATAAAATCTTTAAAAAAAAAAAATCCTCTTTTACTCATCTTCTGAATTTTTTGTATTACTGTCCCTCTAACCCATGTACCCATTTCTCTATCTCCCATTTCACATGGCTCCGAGTAATTTCACAGGCCAAGCTAGCCAAGGTTATAGAATCAATTTTGATTTGTTATAAAATGAATGTAAACTATATGTGGTTTACACACACACACTCTTGATGGATTTTGGGATTCAGCTGAATAGCATCACTGAAAAACTGGCTTTTATTTATTTTCTTAGAATTACGGCGAGCAGTAAGAAGCAGCTTGTGGAAAAAGGAAACAGTTGCTCATCAGCATGAGTATGGGCCAGAGGAAAACCTAGAGGATGACATGTATCGGAAGACTTGTACTGTGTGTGGCCATGAGCTGACATATGAGAAGATGTGACTAATTCACAGATGAATGGAACACTCGTGTAAATAACACTTCAGGAAGAAATATGTATGCTACAGCTTAAGAGCAAGTTGCAGTTAGGAGTCCAGCAGGTCTGGTTGTGGGCAAAATAATGGGTCTGTGATTGCTTTTCTCTACAACAGGGATTGGAGGTGAGGGGTGGAATAGGTTCAAAAGTTAGGTTAGAGCTAAAGTTGAGAAATAAACGGAACTAAACCCTAGATTATAACAGGAAGAGCTTTTAGTAAGGACAACTGAAGCAAATTCTCCCAGGAAACAACAGGGACAGAAGTAGATCCTGCACCCCAGAAGCTAGACCGATCTAGACTCTGTCTCCACGTGAGGGAGTGGGGGGAGCTATTGTTCGACAAGGCTTGACCGCAGGAATTGAGTCATGGCAGTCTGATTATGTTTTCTGTATCCTTATGGTTTACTACTATAGGCCCTAATGTCCATGTGTAGATAGCCCTTTTCAAAATCTGGATTAAAACGGAAAAACAGCCATATTTTCTTATTGACCAAAAAAGGTACCAAGTGTATCCTAACTTTTTAACATTTTACAGAGCATCTACTGTGGACCAGGCGGGTGCAATACGAAATGGCTTACAGGTATCATTTAATCCTGGGAGGGAAGATATTGTGTTTATTTCACACTTCTAAAGGAAGTGATAACCTACAACCTGATACCACCCCGGACATCTGGACCAAGTTTAGCTAGTCACTTTGCCCGTCTTGTCAAAAGGACCACAACGTAATTACAGCTAAGCGGATTTGTGCTTGATTACAGGGTCTGTACATGATTTTTTTTTTTTTTTTTTTTTTTTTTTTTACAAAACCTGTTCAAGTTAAGATAATCTGGATATTTTCAAGTTATTCTTTGACATGGCTTTTTTAGTCCTGTTGCTACAAATAGAAGAAACAGAAAGTTTATATATTTTTTTTAATCTGCCTTTCTAGATCAGCTCTCCTGCAGATTATGCTTGAAGAAAGGCAAATCGAAACCAGTCCTACTCAAATGGACTTTTGAGACTGTAATTATTGTTCTTTAAGAATTCAACATAGAAATGTTTACTCTGTTAGTCGTTTTTATTGTTTTGAACGTGCCATGCTAATTATTGATTCAGAACTGGCAGACCTTTCTGGGAGCATAAAAAAGCTTCCAGCTTGATGTCAAGAGTAATGAGGGGGTCTGGGCAGCTGGCAACAGTATTAACTGCATGGGCAGTGAAGAGCCACTGGGCTCCAGATTCCTCTTTTTTTAGCTGTGGTCCTTGGGTAGGTTACTCCATAGGCTTCTTTTGATCAGTTGGATGGGCATAGTCCTCCCAGAGGATGGTTGTAAGGATTAAATATGGTGGCACAGACTAGCCACTTATTAATGAGCAGACAGTATAGTTCTAGGTTTGTCTAGTTTCATGTGTGCTTCTATTCAGTCTTTCATCACTTGAAGATGGTCCCAGTATCCAGAGAACACTGACAGCTCAACGTATTCTACCCAGGTGGCAAGTTCTTTCCTTATTTCTCATTTTTAGATACATAATTTACTTATCGTAATTATAACTAACTACTAAATACTTCCCAGGAAGAGTAAGCAAACTTATTTTCATATGAACCACTGCCTGAATTATTCCTGGAAGGGAGATTGAGAATCAAGGAAAACAAAGCATACATTTGTTCACTTTGACAGAGGAAATGTTAAGTGGCATTGAAAGGATATTTAACAGAATACTGCTTTCTTTGCGAGGTAGGGTAGTGACTTGCCATTCTTTGGTCTATATGAACTGCCTGAGTGGGGAAAGTAGCTGCTGAATGTTTTTGCTCATATACCTTTTTCTAAAATGCAACTCCAGTTTATTCTATAAACTTAGCTGTCAAACTGTACAGAGCAGGGTCCCTTGTAAATTGTCAGAAGCAATATTACACATGAAGAGAGGATCCAAGAGAAAAGTTCCTCTAGATTTGGGACCAAGCAGGTATATAACCAGCCAAACTGTAGGTACACTGCGAGAGGGAGGGCTACAGGGCAGTGCAGCGTCAAAGTTCCCAGAGCCACAAATGGTTATCATTTTGGCCTCTTGAGGATAAGAGCCATGTCTAACTGATTACTAATTGTTTGTAGGAAAGAGGAACAACATAGCCAAAAGAATTTTTAGACAAGAACCTGGGTGTTAGTCCCTCTCCTGCTAGTAACTTGCATTATTTAAATGGTTGGTATTTATAAGAATCCTAGGAATTCCTACTTCTTGAGTAGACTATATTCTATAGCCACCAAGTGTGGGATAAAGAGACTGGGTAGCAATATGAAAAATGCTAATGCATGCATCCTAAATTTATGATGTAGTAAGTTAATGATACCTATGTGGTACAGATGTATAGGAATACTACTTACCGGTTATGGGGTTGTTGGTAAATTTCTCCTAAGGTTTAGTGAAGTCTTGAAATGATAGATATTTGCAATGTCCAATTATCCCTTATACTTGATTATTTTATGTGCATGCTTATCTCCGTTAAACTTTAATCCCTATAGGAAACAAGGCTCAAGAATTAGTAATTACTTGGACCAAGTTGTATAGAAACAAAATCCAAACCTATATATAACTCCAAGTACAGTTTTAGCCCGTCTAGCTACTTCTGTTGCCACTTCAGTCTGTATTTCACTAGTGGACCTCGGACAGATCTGCTCTGAGACTAAGAGGAGATGCCCAGACGGCTGTCAGGTCACAGTTCCCACAGCTACCCGCACACTGGACAGCACCAGGGGAACCTTCAGAATGGTGGCTGGCTCTGTTTCACCTCCAAAGATTGTGGTTTAATTTAGAAAATAACTGAAGAATTTGGGTAGTACTACTCTGAATAACACTTATTAATATTGCTTAAGATACTCTGGAGACAGAATTCCAAATGAGGGAAGTACACCTTCAATAAGAAACCACTGATTTTAAAGTGGACTGAGATAAATCATGAAATACCAAAGTTTAAAAAACATTGTTTTATTTTGGCCATATTAGGTTATCCATGAGCTGTGAAAAGCTATGCTACTCGATAGTAAACCCACCAGGTCTATATACTACTTTGTAAGCTGGACTCTAGTGTTCACATACCTCAAATCACTTATCTTTTGTGCCTTAAGGAGAAAAAAATACCAGAAAAGTTGTATCTGTCACATATAATACATCCTATGGTCATAGTCACATTGTCAGTCAGGAATTTCTGCTTTGTAGGGGCAATTAAAGGTATCAATGCTCTATTCCTCACTGTCCTCCTCCCCCCTCCCCCTTTAATAAGTGAAAGGATGCTACAAGAAAGCAAGCATTCAAACCATCAAAAAATAAGACAAATTATTTTGAGATATTTAAAAAAAATCTTGACTGGGGAATAAAAGGACCCTTAGGCCTGTAGGGCACAGAACTGCTGGAACACAGCCAGGATATGAGGGTCTAACTCAGCAGTGAAGAGCAGGTTCTCCAGGGTCACCATGTACTGCTGGATTATTTGGTGATGCTGTGGACACAAAAAAGGGGATATTTAGGTCAGGAAAAAGATCACTTGAGCAATCTTGCAGAACCCTGCCCTCAGCAACCTGCCAACGTTGTGGAATGATGGGGAGGAGTAGGAGAAAAAAAGTGGGGAGGATGTTCTATAACTTAGAAACAAAGGGGCCAGAACTGGGTTTGAATGGAAATGTAATTCACGCTCAGAGCAGTGGTAGCAGTGGCAGCAGTGGCTGCGGTGCCAGACTGGGCATAGCTGGGTCTCTGCTGATGAGGAGAAAAGACAGTAGCACTTTTTAAAGGGAGCCCAGACAGGGACTGGCCCAAGATTAAACACAACCCAGGAAAGAGGATTAAAACTGTGGTTGCTGAAACATGAGAAAAGGTATTTTGCAGTAAGTTCCTTTTACGGGTTAGAGCATTTAAAATTTTCTTTTACAAAAAGATAACAGCTCACTGGCTAATTCTCTAGTAACCCACAAAATAAGAAACCCAACTTCATTTTGTCTGTTAAAAATAGCTCATCTGTCTCACTGAAAATCCATGACTTGCTAAGGCTATCTGGGGTGGGAACGGTGGGAGGGAAAGGTCAGAAAATTAAGATCTCTTCAATGTGTGCCTGTAGGACTCGCACATACTGAGACCTCTACAGGCCTAGAGAACAGCAATTAGGAATTGGAGCGCTCGAGGACTCATTTAAGCCTAAATATTCTGATGAGCCATCGTAGGAGCAAATGGACAGTAAAAGGGCCTTACAGGTACTACACAATCTCCTGACAAATTTGACCATTTCTTAAAATGGAAAATCCTTGTGGCTCAGAATAGTGATGTTCATTATCTAATCAGAGTTCCCCACAAACCTGTAAGAAGATCTGCTGGAGCCTCTCTATACAGTTCTTATACCATGGGGTTAATACGCTGGTCCCATCAGTCTCACATCGTACTAAGTGCTCGGTCAAGATCATGATAAAACGCTGGAAAGCAGATACAAAGTTAAAGCAGTGTTACAGGGAGAATTCTTCTACTTAAGAAAACAACCACATTTTCGACCAAGAGACCTCAGAAGCATTCCTGTTCCACTTGGTCTCTGTGGTATGTATTACCAACTTTCCTAAGTCAATAAATACTGTCAGTCTAGAAAGGCAGACCAGCACTAACGTTAATATATCCTTTTTTTCCAGTGTATGAACACTTTTACTATCTAGATTACTATACTTATTTTTCTCAGCATCTATTTTTAAGGACATAACCAGACATAAGTATAAAATGATCAGTAATTGGGAATAACTGTGAGAAGTACTTAGAACTATCCTCACACATTCTGAGACATGGTCCTGTAAGAATGCTAACACTGCAGACTGGGGGGTACACACGATTGTCAAGTAGTAAACTTTTACTTCCTTTGTAAATTTTATTTTAAACTTTTATAAATTACTATTATGATAAACCACATTTTTTTTTTTTTACCTATCTGTGTCCCAAGCTAAGATACCTGGAATATGACAAGGAAGAGGTTCTTCTGTTCACTCTGAGCAGATTCCACTTTTTCCTGCAATCTTTCTATTTGCTCCTCCAGAGCCCCATCCTTCCTGTCACTGCTTCTGTCATCATCGTCACTTCGCTGTAGGATGCACAGGAACAAAAGGAAAATGCCATTTAGAATTCCAGTATGTTAAACCTCATCAAGTGAGGGGAAGCATGTTCTTGTGTCTGGTCAAAGGCCACTTGATGACTGGTGTTCTAAGGCGAAAGTATGCCCCACATATACCCCCAACAGTCCTGGGGCACTTATCCAGGCCAGGGAAACTTCAGGGCACCTGTCTTGGATAACAGTGGGCAGGAATGTCTGTATTCCCAGGAAGAGTGAGTTAACCTCTTTTACAAGACAGCCCATTCAGGGAGGAAGTGTGTGTCACATTTTCCTCCATTCAAAATGAAAACGGCTTTAAGCTCCACGGGGAATGTACAATAGGTTCCTGTTATTCAGCCTTGTTATGTTTATGCATTTGCTATGAACCCTGAACTGGTGAACACTGAACCACTGCTTAGGGAAGGACAGGGTTAGGTTCTGGGGAGCCTTGTTGTTTACTCTGGCCACCTGATCGATATGTAACCTTATGTGTGTTTCTGTTTAACGATATCTTAATGTTTTATAAATTATTTATATAATCGATATATATAATATAGAACTAATTATGCAAATAACTATATATTTCTTTATACTCAAACGCTGCCTGGGAAGGATTGAACATTTTTGGGGCTGTTACGTTTCTTTGGTTTTCAGCCTCACAAGACTGTCTTATGAATCCACAAACTGAGCTGCTTTCCATAGTACTACAGCTGTTATTTCAGTACTTGATGGAACAGCCTCAGGTACAGATTAGTGAATTTCCTTTTTCCTTTCTCTGGTTGTATGATGATGTTGCTTTATGAACCCTGAACTCATGGCCAGCTGCACTGTCAACAGCCAGATGAAATTCCTATAACCCATATATTTTTACCGTCAGACACATGGCCGCCTTCTTGCACTTAACTAGACAGCATTTCAGCCCTATGCTTCAGGGCCATTTTCAATAATGAAGTCACCAAAAAAAGCTCAGATGTGGCACTAAATACGCCATGAAAAGGATACTTTTTAAAAATAATATGAGAACTGAAACAGGAAGGCAAGAGTACTATGGCCTTGTTTGACCTTATCTGGGAACAAGCCCACTGGACAATAAAATTTTTCACTGCTCTGCCTATGTCTGAATGACTCGGAAAGCACTGTGAGTATAGATTTTGAGGTCACAAATTTTAGCAAGTTTGCAAAAACAGAACCTGCAAATAATGAGGATAGTATATTCTTTTAACTCTGTAGATGGTCAGCGAAAAGACCCACTGCGCTTTCCAGTCACTCGTATGTTGCTCTGTGATCCTTTCAACAGTAACCACAGAGAGGCAGCTCGCCAGGCCTACATACAGCTTGAGAACCCACTCACCCCTGCAATAATTTAAAAATGGCTCTGACTACATAAAATAACTCAAAGCAGACAAAGTTCTGCTGGTTATGACAGGCTCAAGACATCTCCATTAAGCTTTAAAAACTTCCTTCCAGCTTACCCTGAAGCACTTACTTAGGTGCTGTACTTTTAATTTAGTTGTTAGATGACTTCCCAGTGTCACAAAGCTAGTAGGTGGCTGAGCCAGAACCTGACTCCAGATACCAAGGTCCTTTGGTCCTTTGAGCAAGAAGGCAGGCATCACCAGCCCTGGAAAGCCTGTTTCCTTCTAGATAACATGCTGTTGGTAAGGCCCCATCTGTGATGGCCTTCTCTCCTTTAAGCAAAATTATCAGAATCCTCTTTGTTTTTACAGAATTCTGCTTTTATCTCTAACGTAGCACCTTCTATGGGGTCTGCTTTTTTATTCCTAATAGCACACTATGGTGAGGTTCTAACCTTTCTGTGCAGAGGGAAATGTTACATCAATCTGTGCTGCCCGTCACAGTAGCCACTAGCCACACATGACTGTTGAGCACTTGAAATGGGGTTGGTGTGACTAAAGAACTGAATTTTAATTTGTATTTTTTTAAAGATTTATTTATGACAGAGATAGCAAGAGAGGGAACATAAGCACAGAGGAGCTGGAAAGGAAGCCTGATATGGGTCTCAATCCCAGAACACTGGGATCATGACCTGAGCCAAAGGCAGATGCCTAACGACTTAGCCACCCAGGTGCCCCATAAATTGTATTTCATTTTACTTAATTTAGCTATATGTAACTAGCAGTTACTGTGTTGGGCATCACCGATCTAGAGAACACTGTGGCATGAAGGAAAATCCCCAGAACTTGACAAGCCTGGGTTAGATCCTGAGCTCTGTCATTCACTAACCATATAAGCTTGAACCAGTTAATTTAAGTTCTCTGAACCTCAATATGGACATGTATAAAATGGGGATGACACCATTTACTTTGCAGTATTTTAAGTTTGTCCATGTGTGTTCACATAACATACACACGTGTATGTACGTCTATACAGCAACTAGCACCTGACCCTGCTATATGTTCATGTAAGTGATTCAGTTTGTTTCCACCTACCCTGGTAAATATGCACAACGCTGGAAAATACTGTCATGTAAAATACTAATAGTACTATTTTATGTAAAATCATGGAATGCAGCTCACTGCTTCCCCCCAAAATGGTTAACCATACTTAGTGATAGGATAAGTATTCTGTAAATTGGGGAAGGATTGCCCATCCCTCCCACAGTATGGGGGAAGTGGCACACAGTCTTCTCCCTGTCCCCTCTTGTAGCAGAAACTCTCATTAGAGAAATACAAGTGTCCTCTTTCCTTCTCTGCCTTCCATTTTGGGAAGGGCAAACATGAAGCAGATCCAGAGAGAACTACAGAAAAGCAAGGTTTGTGGCTTCCTTCCAGGTTCATCACACAGTGTAACAGCAGGGAGCAACCCACCCCCAGGCCCATCCTCTCCCTCTACTTCTATAACAGTGCATGATTTGGCCTCAGAAAAAAGAAGCTCCTATCAAGGTAATGAACTTTGAATATTTTAAAGAGTTTCTGGCATATTTTCTGTGACCATTTACGAATCGACATTAGGACTTACCCGTTTGTGTTGCCTTGCAAGTTTTTCTTTTGCCTCTTCCAGCTCTTTCTGGATTTTGAGAACGTGTTTGTTCATCTTACGAATTGTGGAATGCAAGATTTCCCAAACAAATAATCTTAAAGTAACATAGTGTTTAGTTACTGTATGTTCAAGTAAACTTAAGAGAAAATAAGATCTCTCAACTTTTATAACCTATTCATGTGGAAGGTGTTCTGCTCCTTAATAGGCAGAATTAGTCCTAGTTCTCCAGCAACACTTAAAATTTTTTTTGTATTATAAATTGTGCAAATAACTGTCTCTATCCATTAGACTCAGCTTCCTGAGGCCAGTACTGGGTCCTTACCATTTTTACTAGATACACATAAGAGGGATGTGTACCTACTCAATGAAGTGAAACGGCAAACCAGAAAAAAATATATACATTAGGAATAAAAATATATTTTCTAAATTTAAACATTATGTATTGGAATTGTCTTAAAATGGAAACCTAATCTGAGGCTTATTTCACATGCTTTAAACTACTTAACTGAAGCACAGATGCAGCCAATCCTCTGGAACATTTAAGAAACGTACTAGTTTACAATAGCTATCAACTGCTGGGCTTTTAAGAATGAGAGAAATAGGGCGCCTGGGTAGCTCAGTGGGTTAAGCCTCTGCCTTCAGCTCAGGTCATGATCTCAGGGTCCTGGGATTGAGGCCCACATCGGGCTCTCTGCTCAGCAGGGAGCCTGCTTCCTCCTCTCTCTCTGCCTGCTTGTGATCTGTCAAATAAATAAAATCTTAAAAAAAAAAAAAAAAAAGAATGAGAGAAATTTATATCCAGTTCTTTATCAGCAAACTGCTCAAGGAGAATCACCTTGTAGATGCTTTAAAAGATTTGTTGCATAAATTGGTTTATTTATTTTTTGAAGCAGTGTCTTAACTACATCTGTCTACAAACTAGTTCTGCCCAACCCCAAGATATGGTGCAGAAGAGGACTTCCTTCTATACATTTTGACTTGGAAGGTGACAGTTTCAGTGGGAGATAATGAAACAGCTTAGTCATCAAACTAAAAGTCTAGAGCAATGTCTAGAGTGCACAGGGCGTAAGAGGAGAATACTTCAGGGGCGCCTGGGTGGCTCAGTTGGTTGGGCGACTGCCTTCGGCTCAGGTCATGATCCTGGAGACCCGGGATCAAGTCCCACATCAGGCTCCCTGCTCGGCGGGAAGCCTGCTTCTCCCTCTCTCACTCCCCCTGCTTGTGTTCCCTCTCTGGCTGTGTTTCTCTCTGTCAAATAAATAAAATCTTTAAAAAAAAAAAAAAAAAAAAAAAAAAAGAGGAGAATACTTCAGCTCTCGAAGGGGTTGTCAGGGAAAGCTTTGTGAGAGTTAGGAATACTTGAGCTTAGGGTTCAAGAGCAGATGGAGCTTTTGAGCCCTTGATCCATTCAAGAATGCCTATGTTCGCATTCTGATCTGGCCTTAGTTGTGACTTTGAACAAACTACTTGAGTACTCCTAACACCTTCCTGTTTTGTAAAATAAAGATAAGGTAACCCTCTCTACAGTGTGGGGTGAGGCTGAAATGAGTTGCAAACATTAAGTCACTCAGGATAATGGCTAACCTGGGTGGTCAATTTTCTGAGAGTTTGCAAATCTGAGAAATATCATTGCCTTCATTTATAAATACCAGTCTGGCTGATATGGTAACTTTAAATCATGATCATACCCTGCCACCCTAAGGATTCAGTTCATTTCAGACCAGTGTCTTCTGTAATACCAAAAACAATGAAAAGGATAAAGGCTGTGATGGGCTTTTGTATCTTTAAAAGCAGTATTCCTTTATTTCCTGCTTTGAGTCAACTCCTGTTCCAATCCCAATCAGTAAGAAAATAAGAACCAAGCTTAATGAAAAGTCTCTTCCTGTAGGGGAAATGAGTCTACAATGAATCTTCTGCATTAAATCTAGCTTTTTTTCATGACTGAGGCGAGACATCTCCCTTTCCCATCGGCACTCCGGTGCCCACCAGACTTTTCCTTAATCCCTGTATGATGGGTACTTATTCTATTGTGACTTTGGTTTCTCCTAGCTCCTGGTATACATTCCAGGTCCCCAGTTGAGCTGTAATTCTTCCCTGTGTCCCACTGTCCAGCTCAGTCCCTGAACCACAGCCTCATCTTCTCTCTCCAGTCTGGATCCTTTATCAGTAATTCTACTTGTCTTGCTGGGTCCTGATTCAATTTACATGTGTGTCCTCAAGAGAAACTGCAAAACTGCCTGGCTGTGTATCTACACTGTCCAGGAATCTTTTGCCAAGTCCAATTCTACCAGATCAGACCTTCAGTATATTAATGAAGATTGAACTAGAATGTGGAGCCTCATGTATGAGACCAAATATAGACCAATTCTTGGGGAATATAAACTTTGTAAAATAATTCACACTTACCTGGTAAAGTCTCGAGACAGTTCTGAAGAGAAGATCCAATTTGCCACTGCAGCACAGTCAACAATCTGTGTACGGATCATCTTATCTACTAGTACAGCAATCATCTACAATGAGAGAACACCTATTAGGGTAAATCACACTTACATGGAATGCCACCCATGCTACAAAACCAAAATAGAAAGCCTGAAATTCATTTTCAGTGGTATGGAATGGATCAATTTGATCATTAGGTCTTAAGCTTTACTCTGCACTCTGTTTGGCTCCAGTACTTACTGTAAGACAAAAAGAGAACTATAGTGCCCATAAAGACGGAGCAAAAAGTGTTAGTGGTAACACCTAAGATTTTTTTAAAATGTTAGAGAATACCAAAATATATAAACTCCATTGAATCCTTAAGAATTAAAAAAACCCGGGGCACCTGGGTGGCTCAATGGTTAAGCCTCTGCCTTTGGCTCGGGTCATGTTCCCGGAGACCTGGGATCGAGCCCCACATCGGGCTCCCTGCTCGGGGGGAAGCCTGCTTCTCCCTCTCTCACTCCCCCTGCTTGTGTTCCCTCTCTGGCTGTGTTCCTCTCTGTCAATAAAATCTTTAAAAAAAATAAACTTTAAGAAATACCTACAATTGTGGTATTTTAAAAAAAAAAAAAAAAAAAAAAAAAAAGAATTAAAAAAACCCAAGAACGTTTTATTACAAAGAGTGTTAATATTTTAATGCCTCTTTAAAACATACAGTATGAAAACAGTAACTGAGGTTTGAGAAATCCGGAGCTTGTTTATAGAAGTTAGGTAGACTTGATAACTATTTCTTTACCCAAGTGGTAGACTCTTCCAAGCAACAAGCATTCTTACCACATATTTAAAATGTACTGAGATATTATAGTCCAAATCATAACACTTGCTCTTGAATGAATGAATCAAATACCATGACTTCTACAGCATTAACAAAAACTATAGAGTTTAAAACCACTCTATAGGCAGACTCAAATTTCGTATTTTAAAACAATGCTATTAACTGCCTTATTTTTATACCTATACAATCAGAGCCTCAACATGTTTAATTAAAATTTTTACCTGTGGATGGTTCCTCCAGACCTCAAACATAACTCTCAGAACATGTAACTTTCCTTCATCACTCTCAGCTAGGGTTTTGAAGACTTCATGAAACCTTTTGACAGTGGGAATAAAAAATACCACAGATAAACTTATTCATAAGGATTTTAAATTTTTCAAAGCCTTTTTGATACTGCTCAATTTAAGTATAATACATAAATACAAAATAACTGAACGTTAACCATCAAGGAAATGTGAGAAGCCCATCTGATACCCTGCCCAGCTGGAGGAGCATCTACATGCTCTTTCTGCTTCTGGGTTGTCTGAGTTAGAAAGCTGTTTTTAGTGCCAACCTATGGGTGACTTCCCAAAATGTAGTTGGCTCTTATTTCTGCTTACCTTCCATTAGGAAGATGTTTAGACAGGGTGGGAGCTTCTTATCATATATATGATTGGCCTACGGACCCAGGTTTCGTACTAGTTTCTCTCAAAGTCCACATGAAAAAATATACCTGCCGTGTATATTGGCCAGCTGTCCGTACAGACTGACAGCAGCCAGCTATGGTGTTAGCTACTGCAAACCAGAACCACTACTAAAATATAAGACAATACTATTAAAGATCTTTACATTCAACAATTTTAGCTAAAAATTACTATACCACTGGTATACACCGAGCAACGTTCCAAACCCTTAACACACAGTACGTGTTCCTGGGGCACTTACTTGGCAAGAGCGCTAAAGGAGTGGCTGAATGATTTGGCTGCCAAGTGTAGCAGTGTCTGTACGAAGACCTCTATCTTCAGAGGGTTAAAGCTGAATCCTTCATCTGAAAAACATTACACAGTAAGATAGCTAGAAAATGTAAGTATAGCAGTTCCTCGGTCCATCACGATGGATAGTGTGCTCTTATCCAAGCATTAAGTCAGACATGTCAATCATGTCTTTTCATACTAATGAAACAATAAAAGACCACTGCTGATTTCAAATACTTAAAATATAAAACTAAGCATAATCTTAATTCCTAGTTTTTTGGGATTGTTTCCCCAATACTTTAATATGATCCATTTCTTTAACATATACAACATAAGTTGTTGTTCCTATCTCTATGGTGGCAAAATAACCAATATATTAATAAAAAATTCTGTAAACACTTAACAGTTAAGTCTAAGTCTTAAGATTTACAACCATCATTTTGACATAGGCTTTCTAAATATATTTTCTATCATAGTACAGATTTCTTAGAAAAATCCAAACAAATTCCTAGTAATAAACAGCCCAAGGACCATTTTAAGTCATTTACTATGCATGTGTCCTTATGTATAGATCTAACAAAAAAAATTTTCCCCGAAATGTCACCCACTTGTCCCAGGAGACTGTTTGCCTGTTTTTACTGATTTGTCTCTTCTGGTGCCAGTTATCACATTATTCTAGTTATGGTAGTTTTCAAGATATCTCTTAATATGTGTTAGGACAAGTCCTTCTCATCATTTTTTGACTTGTTCATTTACTGATTCAGGTAAACTTATAAATCATTTTCCAGAGAATAGGTGGAATTACATGGTACATACTCAGTATGTGTTAAACATTATTATTATACTAGCTTAACAACTGGTGAAAAATCCAGCCTTATAATTCGTTAAGTCCTCCCATTTGGAACCTCTCTAAAGTGAGAACAGGAAAGTGTAAAAACCTCTAAATGGTAACAGCATATTTAACATTGTGTTAAGTTTCTAAACTGAATGTAAGCTATGTCATAGGGAGGATCTCTTTTTACATAAGGGAGAAAGCGGCTGGGTTCTAGGAACCACTGACACACAGAAGGCTGCTGGTTAGGGGCATCTGTTGGGACTTAAGAGGAACTCACATTCTGCTTTATATTTATGCTTTAACCCAGCCTATGCATAGTTCCACTGAAGAAGTACTTAATTCCCTTACCGTCATCATCATCCTGGTTAGGATTTGGTACATCTTTCAGAATGCTGAAGATTTCATCATTGGTTGCTTTACTTTTAAAGGCAACAGCTAAACAGAGAGCAACTGAATGTCCAGGAAGAGAATCTAAGCACAGAATGGGGAAGAGGGGAGGTCAAGTTTTAAGATTGCTCTTGTAAACAGGTTAGTAACTAAGAAACTTCAATAACAGTCCTTTGATAGTCCTCAAATCCCTAGGCTTTTATACAGCTAAAAAGCTGAGACTCAGTGTATTTCTTTCATTTTGATCAGTGCCCCTTCTTCCTTCTTTTCCCTGATACAGTGATAACTAAGTTTGAGTTTGGACAGGGAAAAGCTACCAATTTGATAGGTTTTTTTGCTTTTGTCTTTTGCTGAGGCCATACACTTGCATTTGTCCAAGCCAGATACTCATGTGCTGTGACTCCACATATTTACTATTAGTTATTATCCGTTGAGTCCTTACTGTATAAAATTTGCACTAATATATACTGTATGGCATCACCAGGGAAGCTGCAAATCTTTTAATGTAAGGCAGATAAAAGGGGTAACAAATAGCAGTTCTGACATAGGAGTTTGAATGAAGTCTATTCCAATAGGTCAAATAAGCTGTGTGCTTTTCCTTGAAAGTGGGAGAGAAAATGTGAAGAAAAGGAAAATCCCGTTACTAAAGGGTCTACATTGTATTGGGGAACCAAGATAGTCACAAAAAAGGTAGCCAGAACAACACAGAATTGGCTTGCTACAGGTTAGTACGTATAGGAGAGGTGTTTGGGCCAGACCCTAGAGAGAGCACAGGAACTGGAGAGAAAAAGGGCTTTCCAGACTGAGGTTAATGGCACAAATAAAGGCAAAATTGAGAACCATGAGCCCAGAATAAATAAAAGAGGAAGTGGCCTGGCTGGAGCAGTGAAGAAGTGACAAAGGACATAGTAGGGACAACTGTTAGGAGGGCTTTAAATGTTTGGCTCAGCTGCTTCTATAGGAAAAAAGAGAGCTCAACGTTGAACAAAAATTTGAGCTCTTGCCATCAAAAACCACCTTATGATTCTCTGGGACAGTATAAGGCAGAGCTCAAAACTCAGAACGTATGTGTGCTACCGCATCAAGCTTTGCTCTTGTGGGAAAGAACAGCGGGAAGAGTGGAGCTGCTCGGTTAGTAAGGCTGGATGTGAGTAAGGGCTCTACCACTCAGAAACCATCTCACTCTGGCTTCACCTCTCTACCTCATTGAAAAATTGGTCTATAGTCTCAGAATTGGTCTCAAAATTGTCTCAAGGATTAAGTGACATAGTGACATAGGAAATGTACTCAGCTTTGGGACCAATGGAGTTCACTTCAAGGAAAACAGGTAAAGTGTGAGGTGGAGGTGGAGAACTAGGGGCGCAGGAAAAGGCAAGGGAGAGGGGTTTCAGGATGTAAGAAGGGCCACACACCACCAAGGGGGAGGCTCACGGAGGAGCCATGTTCAGTGCCATCTGCAAAGACTACTGTGGAAAACATCTGCACAAGCTCTACCCACGATCACCGATGTGCCACCCCTCACCTTCCTCAAGTATAAAGCACAAAATGGCATATCACAGTATATAGAGGCCCTCTGACTCACAGCATAATCTCAGGCATGAGGTAATCAAAAAGTAAGAAAACCATATTTAAGAATTGACTTCTAGAGGCATGTTGCTGGTCAAAATACAGTCGATGTGCACCTATGTTCCCACAGCTGTACTGATAGCACATGATAATCAATTCAGATAATCTCTACCACCCTGACAGATACACTCTCACGACAGTAAGTTCTGGCTCTACATTCAATTCGCTGTTCTTACAGCAGCATATTTAAGATCATGTCATGGATACAGCATTATAAACAATATTAAGAAAAAACAAGAATAATAATAACTAAACCATCAAACTTCAAAATGATGACAGGGCAAACAATGGTGACTAGTATAGATCACCTTTCAAACAGACAAAATATAAATCCAAGAAAAGAGAAAGTTCACTTTCTCCACCTTAAATAACTGACTTCAGAGACTACTGGTATCAGTACTTTTAAAAAACAATGGAATGAACTGTATTCTATTACTTACTGCTACTTTCATCTCCATACTTGTAAATGCAGGTTGGGTTTGCAGGACATAGAGCTGAGAAGGTAGGAGGAACAATATCTAATATACGCTGATGATAAGACAACCTATAATACAAATAAGAGCCTCAGAAAATACTGTTCATCAGTTTCATTATTTGGTAAGCTCGAACTTACCAAGAAAAGTCCCATCCCTAACACCCTGGACTCAGCTCACAGTCAAGAAGTGTCTTAAGCTTTTGTCTATGACAGCATGCTGAAACTCAGGCCTTCTTCAAAACTTACTGGTTCACAATGAGGTGAAACCTGGTGACCAAGGATGTGGAGTGGTACTGGGGTAGGGTGGGGCAGAAGAGTCTCCATGATGGAGACTGATTATATTTTAACAAATGTGTATCAAGGCTAATGGGGGCCAAGTTCCCTACCATCTAAAAATGTATTTAGAAATCATGGCAAGGGGAAGGCTAGAAAAAATGAAGTACAGTTGGAGGGATACACACACCTCAGTGGATATAGAGGTGTGTGTGTGTGTGTCTGCATAAATGTATATACTGTCTTTGTCCATCCCAAGAGCAATGAGCATATCAAGTGTCCAGATCTTAGTTCCTAAATACTATACCCAACTATTAGGAACTTAGGCTCTATGAGGGCCATCCGGGTGGCTCAGTTGCTTGAGTGTTAGACTCTTGATTTTTGTCTCAGGTCATGAGCTCAGGGTCCTGGGATCAAGCCCTATGTTGGGTTCGAGTCTGCTTGTCCCAGTCCCTCTGCCCTTCCCCCTTGCTTGAGCATGCTCGTACATCCATGCACATGCTCTCTCTCAAATAAATAAAATCTTAAAAAAAGAAACCCAAAACAAAAAACAAAAAACTTGGACTCTAGAAATAGGTAATTCCAGGGGAGAGACAAGGAAACACAAGTTGGGCCTGGCACAGCTTATGCCAAAAATAAGGAAATGCTTAATGAATGAAGGGGGACATTAAGAGAGGGAAAAAAGGATACAGGAGGCACCAGAGACTCTCCAATTAACAAATCAGGGACAATTTAGGCATCAAAATTAATAATGACAGCAAGAGATTATAACTCACTGAAGGAAACAGAAATCCATTAGTCCCTACTGATACATAAACATGGAATAAAAAAATAAACGGGTGAAAAAAGGACAGTGCTTTCTTATAGGGGAATGCCAACTAATAAACATAGGGACAAAAATGGAAAAAAATCATTACTTGGCAGTCATCATAGGGGTGGCAGATAAGAGTAGCAGCTGTCAGCAGACATTTGATGCAGAATAGGACAGAAGTATAATCTCAGGATATCTCCCACAAAATATTAATCGATTACAAAGGGAATAATGGTGAATTTAAAGTGGAGAAGAATGGAAGCCATAGACATGACCAGTGACCAAGGTTAACATTTCCAGGGGTAGGGCTGCATGTGATGCACGAGAAAGACCACCAATGGTGCAAGTCCTGAGTCTGGTCAGGAACACATATGAGGGTGACTCAAGGAAGAAAAGCCTAGATTCTTTAAAATATGAAAGATAGGAAAGAGTAACTGGTCAAGTGAGGAAGGTGAAGAGATGACAAGTAGATGCTACGCATGTGCTCCTGAATGAGATTCTGGCCCAGTAAAGGCAAAGACATTATGGCAACGCTATGGCTAGGTTTCATCTGAGGGCTGGATGGCTGTATTCCTACACCATGCCAGTTTCCTGATCTGGAGGACCGCATGCTGGTCATTTATGAGTGTCTTTGTTTTGGGGGGATACAGTAGACTACTAAAGAATGATGGGCCGTCACGTTTGCAGCTTGTTCTCGGAGAGTTCAGAAAAAGATCAATGTGATGGGTGTATACATACAGAAGGGAAAAAGAAGTGAACATCTGAGCAAATGTGGTGAAGTGTTAACAACTAAGGAATCTAAATGAACAGGATACAGAGTTCTTTGCACTATTTTGGCAACTTTCCTCAAATATGAAATTATTTCAAAGTACATTTGACAAAAAAACATATTGACCTAATTCACATATGATCTAGATGGCATGGCTGCTTAATTTTTTTAGCCTAAATCTTGACTAAAAACTGTAAGGGAAGAGAGGCAGGTACTTGGGTTTAACAAATTATATTCTGGACATACATCACACATGCAAAGAAGAGAGCCTCCCCCACCACACACACCCGCCATAGAAATCAGGAGAACTAAGCTAAGGAGAAAACACAAAGAACTTACCTCATACATTTTTCTAGAACTTCTCTTACAAACTTTGGTTTGGGACTTTCAGGATCTTGAGTAAGACAATCTGACCTAATGAGGAAATGGTAGTTTTATAAGTTCTTACACATCATCTGCACTTACGACTAATGTGTATTTAGCTACAACAAATTTCCTTCCACCTCATTTTGTGCGCACACACACACACACACATATACCAAAAATAATTATTTTACACTATGTAGGAGAATGTTTTTATGTTACAGCTTTAAATATTAAGATTTCTTTATTATGATACACTGCAGAGAAAGGAAAGATAAAACATACCACCACTTACCAATCTTCCCAGCTCCAACGGAACTGGAAGTTACTTAGATGATGGGAAAACCAATTAATAAACCTACAGAAAGAAGTGGGCAGGGTGAGGGGGAAGACAGAAGGGATGAATGGTTGCAGTCTGTAACAGGAACTTATATAATCCTTCAGATAAATAAAACCCTACTTTATAGAGTTAAATGAAAAGCATATCCCTCACCAAAGCGGTATCTTCTGCTGTCACTTAGCCTTTCCTCTGCAAATCCTGTAATTCATCATCTCCCCAAAATAAGTCCCCTATTTTGCTCCTTATAACAGTACTACCCTCTTTAAGTGAATAACAGATATGAGTGCCTGTTTCATGCCAGGCACTATATACATGTGTCTGTACATACACACACACACACACACACACACACACACACACACACACACACAGTTGGAATTTCATAGTAACTTTCAAGTAATGTACTATTTTCCCCCATTTCACTGACAATGAAGCAGAGACAAAAGAAAAAAAGGAACTACAGATAAAACACAAGTGGTGGAGCCAAAGTGTAGTCTCTCATCACATTAACCCTTTTCACCACAAACGAACTATACATCTTTTCCCCTAAAAATACATCTGATCTCTCTAATCTCTCTAACTGGATAGAAATCACCTTAGTATACAGTATAATGCTGTGAAATTTTAAGAGCCCAGTATATAGCTGCTGAATTTCAAAAGGGATAAATATGATGTCCAACACAACTAATTAGATTGGGAGAAAAAGAATCGGAAGATACTTTCTTAAAGCATGTCCCTCACAGATTGTTAAGTGCAATCACTGAAATTACTCAGGATAATAGGTCTGACATAGAATAGTGCTTACTTTTAAGTTCAGATATGCAATCTGAAAAACGGACATGAAAGATCGTGGTAACTGGGAAATGTTCAGTACCTGTCCCGCTCTGATTTGGGAAACTGACAGAGGTAAGAAAGAATACCAGCTGATAAAGGTGGTATACAGGCCTCCCCCAAGACAACAGTGGGCATGCAATTACTACACCTCTAATAATGCAATTAAGATCTTTTGTATAAACTGAGTCTTCAAGCTGAGGTTATGCAGAAGCTAATTATTTTAGGAGCAAATACTAGCTATGAACAAAAATAGATACATAGTATATATTTATACCTAATAAATATACAGTATCAGACTCTGCTTCTGCCCAGGGAATAGTTAATATAAAGCCCATTTTAAAAGCTTACATACCCAATTACAAAAGAAAAAGTATAATTATACCAAAGCACCAAACAAGTAAACAACAAATGCAATTAAGAAAACCTCAGCATGGCCATCATTTCATATTGAAAGTTGTACTAGAAAGTATAATATTATGAGTTTTATTATTATACAGAGGATTATTTTGGGGAGGCAAGATGAAAAATCAACTTAGAAATTCTAAAAAGGCAGATGTTTTACTGATCAAACTTTTTATACCATACAGGGAATAGAAGCTGCTAGCCATCAGTATAGAAATAAGGCAACTACTATACCTGTCTACACATGTAGTGTTCATTGTGTCCAAACGCATGTATAACATTTCAGTTGCCTGGGCAAGCTGTGAATTTAAGGATAAGGAAAACTACACTCCACCCTCCTTCAAAATAAGTTGTGATAAAAAAAAAAAAAAACACTTCTTAGAAGTCTGTATAATGACTAACAATGCTGAGCATCTTTTCATATTTTTTTTAAAAAAACAACTTTGAGCTACCAATGATGTACGTAAATCTGAACTGCATACATCCATGAAATAAACACAGTGAATATTTACATCAGCTCTACTCTAAACTTTCCCCATGCACCTTTGTAATTCTTTCTTCCCCTCCTCTCATGTCTGCAAGCAAATATTGATCTGCTGTCCCCTAATCACTTTGCATTTTCTAGAATTTTGTGTAAATGAAATCATACAGTATAAATTCTTATTTGTTTGGCAACTTTTATTCAGTATTATTTATTTTGCAATTCATTCAAGTTGTTGCCTGCACCAAAAATTTGTTCCTTTTTATTGATGAGTAGTGTTCCATTGTGTAGATATGACAAATTTATACATTCATTCATGTATTGATGATATTTGGATCACATTTGGGGTTATTATAAAGTTTCTATGAACATTAATACCCAAGTGTTGGCAGGAAACTGTGCTTTCATTTCCGTTAGGTAAATACCTAAGAGTGGAGTGGCTGGATTGTGTTTAACATATGTTTACACGTATGTTTAACTTTTGAAGAAATGGCCAAACTTTCCAAGAAGTGATTTAAACCCACAGAAATAAATATTTAATAATCTTTTAAAACCAGGCCAGAGAGTAGTTTTAAAAGCAAAGGGAAGGATACAACTTGGGGTAAAGAACCAGGCTGGAGTTTGCACAGCTCGATGAGCAGTGTTGTGTACATCACATCAATGTGCGGGGGTGCTGGAAGCTGAAACAGCTCGGCAAAGATCACCTACGAAAGAATCATGAATCAAAACTCAATTCAACAGGTACCTTTGTACTTCCATCAGAAAGACCTCAGCATTCTAAATGTAAACTCTAACTCCGCGGCATTCGTAATGAAAAAATAATTACTTTTCAATCTTTAAAATTATGCTCTTTAAAACATGGAGATCTGTAACTGAAGACTGTAATTGAAAATTTCATCTTTCCGTAACTCAATCGAATAAGAATATGCACAAATCAATGCTTATTTGATACTACCAAAAAACTGTGCAATTAAATTCCAACTCTGGAAGTATCAGAGTTGATTCAGGCAGGTGGGTTTCCTTCCTAGAAGTACTAAAACACCTCACTAGATTCTGAGGATAGAATAGAGGACAGTCAAGTCATTCCAGGCTGCTACTTAAAAACTGGTGCCTGGCCATCTCCTTGGTAGGCCTAGATTTCTTTGCCATGATTTGTTCTGAAACTTGTTTCTACCCTCACTGTATAATTCGTGGATCACCTATCTAGAATTCTAAAGCCTGATCTGCATTCTTTTTTTCTCACTCCCATCTCCCATCCCTCTGTAGTTCATTCTGATGAATTTTTACACATTTTTCATATTTGAAAATTTGACTTATATTTTGCATTACAGTAGATGTGTTAATGAGTCAGGTTCATAGTTTAAACATACTCTGAAGTTTAGGACAAATGCAGTATGAATAAAAAGTGAATCTGTAATACATCATAACTATGCTCACTTTCATGAGTATTTTAACACAAGGGAATAATGCAGCCGACAATCTGACTCACAAATGTGTCAAGTGAAACAGTTTTTAGAACATAAATCTGTACACGGTGTTCAACGTTACTACTACTATCACCCCTCTGCGTGACTTAATATGGGGTCAAAAGCATCATTTCTTCTTCCTACTTCCAAAAACAATGGGCTTTTTTGATTTCTAGGAATAAATATTCATAGTTATCTCTACCTTGTGATATAGGGAATAATATACTAGTAAGGAGTATGCTAGGAATAATAGGCCAGATAAACACAGTTAAGGATAGGTTATTTGCCTAAAGTAATACAATATTTTATTTATTTTTTAAAAAGACTTTATTTTTTTATTTGAGAGAGAACACAAACAGGGGGAGCAATAGGCTCCCCACTGAGTAGGGAGCCTGACGTGAGACTCAATCCCAGGACCCTAGGATCATGACCTGAGCTGAAGGCAGATGCTGAACCGACTGAGCCACCTAGATGCCTCAGTAATATAATATTTTAAAGATTTTATTTATTTATTTGACAGAGAGAGAGATCACAAATAGGCAGAAAGGCAGGCACAGAAAGAGGGAAAAGCAGGCTCTCCGCTGAGAAGAAAGCCCGATGTGGGGCTCGATCCCAGGACCCCGAGAACATGACGTGAGCTGAAGGCAGAGGCTTAACCCTCTGAGCCACCCAGGCGCCCCAGTAATACAATATTTTGAAGTATTCAAGACAATTACTTATCTGGTAAGTGGACAGTGTACTGACAGGACTAGAGGTAACTTACTCTATCCATGAATGAAGACATACTATATAAATAATTTATAGCAACACAAAATTCCATTTGGCTACTGGTCTCAACCTCCTCTTTTCTCTTTACTAATATGGCTAACAGAGCACCACCACTGACAGCAATTTCCTTGTTAATTTCAGTACCTGACAAGTTGCAAGGAAAAAAAAAAGCCAAGAGTTTGTTATACTTTAAAATTAGCAGAAAGATTATGAAACTTAGAAACATGCTCCATGTGGAATGCATACCTCAACTATGTGGTAGTTCAAGGGGATCTTGTTCTTTCCTGGATAGCTCACCAGCTGTGCAGCACTACAAAAAATGTAACTGAAGTTTAGTAAGTATACAAAGATTAAAAAAAAACAAAAAACAAATAAGCAACTCCAAAAGCAGCGCATTTGGATTTAAGGGAAAGAATTATTTTCTGAGATGCTCTAGATTTCAGGTACTTCACTTAGCTATAGCACAGGGAAACTCTTTAATGCAGCCAAAACTCCTTGAAAGATCAAAAGGAGTATATTCAGATCTACTAACTTTGTAAAAGTGTTAATAGAGTAGACCACTCCCCAAATACTACATTCCTTTCCACCTTAAAATCTAACCTCCCCCCCCAAAAATCTAAACCAAAACTTTCTAAGGCTCAAGGAAATATTAAAAATAAACTTTTCCAAAGCTTGATATCTGATTGCTAGAAAACTATTAATATTCTTTTATTCTCATAGCATTCATATCAAAAGCAGTTGTTATTTAAGTTAGTCTGTCCACAGCAGATGGCAAATATCCATACAAAAAAGCCAACATCGTGTGCACAGTACTGTAAAGTACTATAGTATTACGAAACAGCCAGAGAGATACTATTTGAATGTGAAAGGCCTTGAAAAAGCAGGGCATTAGGAAGAGAGGACGATTTTCTTATACTCTTAACATACATTTTGCTCTTACCAAATCAAAACAGTTACTTTTTCTCCACTCAAAAAGTTACCATGAAAAGAATCTTACCAAGTCTTCCTTTCCTTCCAGTGGGACTTAATGATGCAGTGAAGATTCTCTTCTATGACAAATCTTTCAACTGAATGACTCCCTGGCATTACAGGACCCTGCAAAGAAAACCAAATGTATATACTACAAACCTAGAAAAAGATACTGTCTTTCATTTATCTAACAAATATGTGAGAGCTTATTATGGTCCAGAAACTGGACTGGGTGTTGAGGATAAAAGTTCAGAAGTGTGAAAACTCCTATCACCATCATAGTTACTTCTATCAAAAAACAATTAGAATGGCAATTGCAGCATTTCTCCTAGTGCCCTTGACACCATACTATCATCATCCATCTCAAAGAAACCAGAGTTCACATTATTAGCTTTATACGGTTTGATTTTTTAAACCATGAGGTGGATTAACTTCCATAATAAATATGGAGAGAGGAAAAATTTTTATTTCAAACACTATATAGACACAAAAAGTCATATTTGCATTGAACGACAGCCATACTCAGAGCACCTGGGTGGCTCAGTCAGTCAGTTAAGTATCTTTCTTCAGCTCAGGTCATGATTTCTGGGTTTTGGGATCGAGCCTCCCATCGCGCTCCCTGCTCAGTGGGGAGCTTGGTTGTCCCTCTCCCTCTGCCCTTTCCCTTCTACTTGTGCTTTCTCTCTCTCTCTCTCAAATAAATAAAATCTTAAAAAAAAAAAAAAAAGAGAGAGCCATACAATATTATTTTTAAAAAATGGTTAAAAAAATTACCTGCATGTTATTATAGCCTTTTTTAAAGTATACACATAGCAAACAGGTTCAAAGAGTTTATTTTTACTTACTTATTATTTACTATTACAGACTTTTAAACTCTGTTTTTAATTTTTTCAAATAAACAGTTTTTTCAAAGACCAAAACAAAGAATGAAATCCTTTTCATTTTCAGGGGGAACAAATATTTTATGTTTATGTTCTTCTGGCAAAGGAAAATGGGCACACTAGGGAGGCAACACCAATTAAGTGTAAGTTTACTTATAAATTAAGTACAAGTACACAAGCAACATCAGTTAAGAGAAAGACATTTTGAGGTCCTATTCTAGTTCCTCTTGTACAAATGCCTAACTACAAAGATTCTAACTTAAATGTATATTCCATCTTAAATGTATATTAGCTTTCCAATTAGATATCCCCAATTAGACCATTACATAATATTGACTAAAAGAATTTCACTATATATGCAATATAGCAAAGTGGGGAGCAAACTGATAATTCTGTAAAAACTGATTATCTGACAATGTTTTACTCTAAGACAGATTATACATATACCTAATTTTCACTGGCCAAAGACAGTTTACGGTAGGACGGAAAAGAGAAGAGAAAGAAAACGCAAGTTTGATCTCAGGTGGTAATACTGGCTCTCATGCCAGTGGTTCTCAGAACAGGACAGTTTTGCCCTCAGGGATCACCTGGCAATCTCTGCACGTAGTTGTGGTTGTCACACCTAACATTTTCCCTCTACATGTTGCTGGTAGAGGCCAGGGGTGCTGCTAAGCATCCTACAGTCACAGAACAATCCCCCAACACAAAGAATTCTCCAGCTCCAAACATCAACTGTGCCAAGGCTGAGAAACCCTACTCTCCACTGACTAGGATGTACTAAGCAATGGGTATGGTACTTTAGCCAGAACCAATCCAGTCATCATTGCTGCTGGGTTGTTCAAGTTAAGACAGTCATTCAAAGATATAAATAAAGCAGACTGAAAATGTGAGTTTTTATACCAAAAGTTAGTATCAAAATCATGCATTTTCTTAATTGGTAAACTGTCATGGCCGTTAACAACTTAGGCTTCATAATAAAGAATATGTATATTTAAAAACTACAGTCAGCATATACTCATCTTTGAGGTTTTTAAATTAAAAGTATTTTAAAATATTTTAAGACTTATTTATTTGAGAGAGAGAGTGAGTGAGTGTGGAGGGGAGGAAGGGGCAGAGGAAGAAGGAGAGAAAATCCCAAGCAGACTCCACACTTAGCACAGAGCCCGACATGGTGCTCCGTCCCAGGACCCTGAGATCACGACCTGAGCCTGAAATCAAGAGTTGGATGCTTAACTGACTGAGCCACCAAGGCCTCTAAAAATATTTCATAATATTAAAAAAAAAATCAATTATATAGTAAGAATAATAAGGTAAGCTGTGAGAGAGAAATGGATAATCTCAAAAACTGGGTATGGGTGCCTGGGTGGCTAAGTCAGTTTAGTGTCTGCCTTCGGCTCAGGTGGTGATCCTGGAGTCCTGGGATGGAGCCTGGCATGGGACTCCCTGCTCAGTGGCTCAGCGGGGAGCCTCTTCTCCCTCTCCCTGTACTCCCATGTCCCTCCACCCCACCCACCTGCCCCGGCTCATGCTCTCTCAAATAAACAGATAAAAATCTTTAAAAAAAAATAAAAAATAGTGACAAAAAGAAAACCCCAAAGAACAAAAAAAAACCCCACCAAAACAAGCAAGAAAAACCAAAAAAACCTCCCAAAACCTGGGTATTTTTCTTTTTTTTTAAAAGATTTTATTTATTTATTTGATAGAGAGAAACACAGTGAGAGAGGGAAAACAAGCAGGGGGAGTGAAAGAGAGAGAAGCAGGCTTCCCAGGAAACAGGGAGCTCGATGTGGGGCTCGATCCTGGGTCTCCGGGATCATGACTCGAGCTGAAGGCAGTTACTTAACCAATGGAGCCACCCAGTTGCCCCTACCTGGGTATTTTTCTTTTTCTTTTCTTTTTTTTTTAAAGATTCTATTTAGGAAGGAAGGAGGGGGCAGGCTTCCTGCTGAGCAGAGAGCCTGACGCGGGCCTCGGTCCCAGGACCCTGAAATCATGACTTGAGCCTAAAGCACAGGCTTTAACCCACTGAGCCACCCAGGCGCCCCTGGGTATTTTTCTTAAGTCTTATTAATAATAGCTAAAATTACTGAGCACTCATGTGTCACATACTGTTCTATGCATTTTATGTTTTAGTAATTCAATCCTCATTAAAACTTTATTAAAACATACTTTTATTATCTCATAATGAAACTAAGGTGAAGAGGAAAGTAACTCACTCAAGGTCATACAGCTAGGATCTAACTAAACCAGGATTAAGACTCAAACCAGGGCACCTGCGTGGCTCAGATGGTGGGGGGTCTACCTTTGGCTCGGGTCATGATCTACACGTCCTCAGATCAAGCCCCATGTTGGGCTCCCAGCTCAGTGTGGAGTCTGCTTCTCCCTCTGCCTCTCCCCCTGCTTCTGCTCTGTCTCTCTCTCTCTCTCTCTCAAATGAATAGTTAAAAAAAAAAAGTTAATAAATAAATAAATAAAAACTCAAACGAGTCTGGCCCCTGAACCTATAGCACACTGTACTCTCAATCTCCTTACACATGCTAAACAGAATTTCTTGCATAATGAGGTGATACCATTCACTAAATTAAACAGTCAACTTCACTGCCGTTGGTCCTCTCAGATAATTAAACCACTCAAGATTAAAATGTATCACAGGCATTATTCAGACAAGATTAAGCCACAAGCACAATGCAATATAAACCCTCTTGACAGGAACTTGTAGTTGGTCACATACCTCGGGATCATCTGTGTAATCAAACATTCGGAAGATGACCCGTGGCATTGGGTACACAGAATCTTCCGTGTGAGGAGGTGGCGTAAAAGGAGGCAGGTTGTGCTGCAGTGCTTCACACAGGATGCTGTCAAAGGCAAGATAAGGTCTTAGGATGTGCCGCTCCTGCCAGCGATCCTTTTTCAATTTCTGAATCTGGGCCCAGAGGCAATCTAAATACTAAAGACAAATTAATTTTTAATAATTAATATATATATTTAGAGGTACATAAAAATTAACATTTTGATTACATAAACCAGAAACCATTATCTTGTAAAATACAGGATACAAAAGCTAGCTTGCAATTAAATACAGTACAGAGGAACAGTGCGAAGTTTTCGTTTTTAATTACTTTATAAAGTCTACCTGTCTGAGGCTGTGACCACTTGCATTTTCAAACTGGGCATTTAAATAAAAAATAACTATTATCTGGAAACTCACAAACAGAGAATGCTTTGATTACATTCTAAACACTTATTAAAAATCCACTATATGTCAGGGCACCTGGGTAGCTCAGTCCTTTAAAGTGTCTGACTCTTGATTTTGGCTCAGGTCATGATCTTGGGATCACCCCATGTTGGGCTCCATGCTAAGCACAGAGTCTGCCGAGGACTCTCTTTCCCTCTCCCTGACTGCTGACACTCCCTCCACTGCCCCTGCATGTGCTCGCTCTCTCAAATAAAATCTTAAAAAAAAAAAAAATTCATTATATGCCCACAGCTATGAGGAGCTGGACCCGATATGAAATGAAGAAAACTAGCTACCGTATATAAATGGAACGATCTGACTATGTCAGAGGTAAGAATCTACTCAAGAGCTGACTATGCTTGTATCAAGAGACACTGACAATCCATTTACCTCTTCTTGCGGATGTGGTTTCTCAGCAGTCCATACTTGTAACATGGGCACATGTGTCTTCTGGCGTCTTCTAAACATAAAAATGAAAATCTATACTTAGGTTTCAATAATAATGAAAAGATGTTCAGTTGCTTCAAAATTAATAAAATGCAAATTAAAGTAGTAAGGTAATTTTTTTTTTAAAGATTTTATTTATTTATTTATTTGACAGACAGAAACACAGCGAGAGAGGGAACACAAGTAGGGGGAGTGAGAGAGGGAGAAGCAGGCTTCCCGTGGAGCAGAGAGCCTGATATGGGGCTCAATCTCAGGTTCTGAGATCATGACCTGAGCCGAAGGCAGTTGCCTAATCAACTGAGCCACCCAGGCGCCCCAGTAAGGTAACATTTTTACCTATCAGACTGGCAGTCATCAAAAATTTTGATAATGTATTATATTGCTGAAATGTGGGCAAATATGCAATTTCAAACAATGCTGGCAGATGGGCTAAATGATATCATCTCTTTAGAGGAGATCTGGAAGAGTATAATCTCTTTGGAAGGCAATTTGACTAAGTCTATCAAAATTAAGATTGTTAAGACACTTCAACCCAGCAATGCCTTTTCTAAAAACTCCCACTCTCCACAGATATATTTGCACACGTACACAAAGACATATACATATGGATACTCACTGAAGCACTGTTTGTAATACCAAAAGACTGCAAATAACCTAAATGTCTACCAACAAGGGACTTGTTAAAGAAATTATGGTATGTTAAAAGAGTAGAATACTGTACAGCTGTTAAAAGAAATGAGGCAGGGACGCCTGGGTGGCTCAGCTGGTTAAGTGTCTGCCTTAGGCTCAGGTCATGATCCCAGGGTACAGGGATCGAGTCCTACAATCAGGCTCCTTGCTCAGTGGGGAGTCTGCTTCTCCCTCTGCCTGCTCTGTGTGCTGCTCCCCCTGCTTGTGCTCTTTGACAAATAAATAGAATCTTAAAAAAAAAACAAACAATGAGACAGACCTACATACTTTTATGCAATAAATTCAAGTTATTAAGTAAAAAAAAAAAGCAAGTGAAGAACAGTATGTATACTGGACTACCATTTGTATAAAAAAAAGGGGAAGGACATATACTCAAATGCTAGGATATTCATATTCTTTTATTTTTATTCTTTTGCAAACATCTACATTTTAAAAAGAACCAGTACGACTTTCAAAAACATAAAAACATTAGAGATTTATCATTTAAAAGTAACTTAAGAACAAAGATTTTTATCTTTAGATTTCTTATAGATTTATTTGTAACTGACTGATCAACAATATCCAAACAAGTTACCTATTAATAGATATAATATGAAACTTAAAATTAATCTGAAAGAACTTAATGGAACACAAAACCATTACCACGCTGCTGGTTAACTGCTAAATTTACGAAAAAGTCCTATTGTTCATATTATACCTGGTAAGACAAACTAAATTTTTACACTCACTTGGAAGAAATGGTTAATAGGAGGATGATATGAGACTTATTTTAATTGTTTAATTATTTAATTGAATGTGTTATATTACTCAAGAAGTGTGGGCTGGGTGGAAGTTAAGAGCCACTGTTGGTGTGGGATAATTTACATGAAATAAATACATTGTATGTGCTAAACTTCCCTCTCAAAGACTATGATACAGTAGGTCTGTAGGTTGGGGTTGGAGCATTTTGAAGTACCATAGGTGATTCTATGCATTTTTTTCATTCATATTGTATTTATTTTTTAATGAAATCCTATGGAGGCCTAAGTAAGACACTGGGTTCAATCAGAGCATGTCTACTTATATTAGTTCCAATTTTATTAGAATCATTTGAATTAACAAAGAGATATCAAGAGAATCCACCACTATGGTAGTTGACTTAGCTACGATTTGAGAACCACTGTGTGAGGATAGAAGATATTTTATGACTTTGCCAATACGTACCTAAGCAACTTAAAAGGAGCTATGTTATCAACTCTTAGCAAAGTAAGGAAACAGTTGATTACTCTGAGGTCTCAGTAAATTATAACAATAGGGGAACAAGGTTACTTAGAGGAAGCCATAGGGAACTCCACAGCTTATCTTTGAGAAATGAAACTGACACAGTATTACTAACAGAAAAAATACAACACATTTATCATATCAGTAAGAACTATGAGCTGTGTCCTTACTTAAGATAGCTTTCAGTGTTGGCAAAGATGCGGTCCATCTCTGCATCTTTCTTTTCGTACAACTCCTTTCCAACCCAAGGCAAAGACGACAGGAATGCATAAACATACCAATCTCTCCGCACCTGAAGAGTTTTCAAAAAGGCAAGAAAAAGGGGGGGGGGGGCAAATTTAAAATATGTGCTGGTTTTCATTCATATTGCATTTATTTTTGAATGAAATCCTATGGAGGCCTAAGTAAGACACTGGGTTCAATCAGAGCATTTCTACCTTATATTAGTTCCCATTTTATTAGAATCATTTGAATTAACAAACAGATATCAAGAGAACCCACCACTATGGCAGTTGACTTAGCTTGCAGATATTAAGAATCTATAGTATGATAATCTACTGTTATCTTTTGGTTTTGATTACTAAAAGGTCACCATGTGAAATATTCCTAGTACTGTATGGACAAGATTCAGCATAAGGGTTTTCTTACCTGAGGTACATCTTCTTCCTGAGTTACACTTACAAAATTTTCAAACATAGCAACCATGGATGGGGCAGCAATGACATGACAATTCACAAGATCAGATAAAAAACGAACCTGTGAGGGAAAACAATTTCTATGAAATCTAAATATGATATAATTACATAACAGGCAATCTTGTAATGACTGAAACCACAGGTCTGAAAAACTACCTCTCAATGCTGAATCTAGCCTGCAGTCTGTTTTTCCTTTGTATAGCCTATGAACTAAGCTAAATGCTTGAAAAAAAATCCAAGAGTATTTTCTAATTTATACTAATCACACGAAACTAAATTTCACAGTCCACAAATAAACGCGTATTGGGACACAGCATGCTCACTCATTTATATATTGTCTATGGTGCTTCTGTTCTACAAGAGCAGAGCTGAGTAGTTGTGACAGAAACAGTATGATGGACAGGAATCTGCAATTACAGGTTCCCATTCCATAGAGCTACCTCAACCTATCATCTTTTTTTCTGTTCTCTGTGAAAAAATTTTCACTGGATGACAGAAATGGAAATTTCCGAACAGGTATCTGTTGGATGTCCTTTGTGTGACTCTGCTAAGCACTACTAAAGTCTCTGTCACGTGGGAGCGCACAGTCTAGTGGGATAAGCATAATTTCAACCCACAGGGATGACTACTATACTAGAGGGTAATAAAGTGTTGTAGGAACAGAGATAAAAGGGAGTACGGGAGAGCATCATAAAGGAGGTAACACCTGGACTAGGTCATAAAGGATGAGTGAAGTATGCCTCAAGTGGACAACAACAAGACTATGCTAGGCAGAAGGGTTCAAAAAGATGTGTTTGGGGATCCGCACGTAACTGTGATATAGCTGGACAGTATATGAGAAGCAAGGATAGAGAAACAGACTGGGACAACCATAAAACGTCAGTACAGAACCTGGACTTAATCTTACAGCCTGACTGGTGTCTAACTTTTTTGGTAATGTACTCAGCAGAAGAATTTGACCACATACCTCCAACTATATGTGATATATAAACATATATCATACTTAAATATATATAATATACACTGGCCCACTTTCAATCTATGTATTACATATTAGTACAGCCTATTAATTCCATTTTAAGATAAATATTTACTTCCACTAAACCAGTGAATCATCTTGTGCACAGACTTTTAAGACCCTCTACTCTAGAGAATGGCAAAGAACTAAGGTTTGTGAGCTAGGACCAACATAAACAGAGTGAATTATGGGAAGACCAGTCTGGTGCCACAGTACAAGATGCAATGGAAGGCAGAGAATCTGGATGCAAAAGGAACAGTTAAGAGGCTGTTTTAAGAGATGAGGAGGAAGGCAGCGCCTGGCTGTCTTAGTTTAAGCCATGAGACTCTGGATCCTGGGAATCGTGAGTTCAAGCCCATGTTGGGCATAAAGCTAACTTAAAAATAAGAAAGCAAGAGAGGAAGGTATGAACTATGCCAGAGGCCATGGAGACAAAAGGGACAGACCAGAGAGCAATTTAGGAGGCAGAAGTGAAAGGACTTGGGGACTGCTTATAGGATGAAGGGGCAAAGGGAAGGCAAACATTAACACTCAGGTCCAAAGCTGCGTTATACGGTAGACAGCAGACCCTGTGTGTAGTCCAGGGAGAAGACAGTATGATGCATTACTTTTAGGAATTTCCAGGCAAGATATCTTATCCCGGTAGTATTTGGAACACAGGTCTAGAGCTCAAGAGAAAGGCTAAAGCAGGACATTCAGATTACTCAATTGTCAGGATGAGGGTCGTGTCACCCAAATAACGATGGTTTATAACGCAATGAGAGAGAATAAGAATGCCTCAAGGGAGAGTGTTAGAAATGAGGATAGAATTCTGGGAAACACAAGATGGAAGAGGCAAAGATGGCCCAGTAAAAGGAGATAGAGAAATAGAAGGGAGGTGGCAGCAGCAGGAGGACCTGAAACAGTGGTGTTGCAGAAACCCACACACAGAAAAGCAGTGTAAAGCATCACATGCTACAGGGAGGTCAACTAGGATTTAGAGTGAAAAGAAGCCACTGGATCTGATATGAGCTCTGTGGTACCTTTAGTGAGAATGGTTTCAAAAGAGTAGCTTTTGTAGTGAGTAGGGAACTATATTTCAGAAGAAAGGATAAATTCCTTGGTTGTAGCTCACTTCTCTCCATCCCAACACTAAGTCATAATACACCAAAAAAGTAACTTACCAAATATACAGCTTCATTATAATTGTTTGCTTTCAATGATTCCTTAAGTTGTCGAATCATAGCTTCTACAAACTCTCCACCAAAGTTGTAATTCCTGGCATTCAGCAGTCCAACTAATGTTGTATAAATTGTCAACTTCTCAGGTAACAGGCGTGCACTGATTTGAGAACCCAGTACAAGAAAACCCCAAAACAACAGTATTATGTTAAGTTGCTCGATTCTATATTATATCTTTTATCATTTTACCAACATTGGAACAGGATTACTTTGAGCAATGTTTAAAAAAATTTTTTTTTTCAAACAGTTTTATTTATTTGAGAGAGAGAGGGAGTAAACAAGAAGGAAAAAAGGCAGAGGGAGAGGGAGAAGTAGACTCTCTGCTCAGCAGGGAGCCCAATGCAGGGCTCAGTCCCAGGACCCTGGGATCATCATCTGAAGGCCACTCAGGTGGCCCATACTTTGAGCTATATTTTTAAAATTACTTCAGAAAAGGCATAAATGTTGAGAAGAGTTGCAGACATGACCCCTGAAATTTTTCATTTTAATTCTAGTTAATCCAAGAGTTAAGAAAGTAAAATACTTTAATTATAAAGTTATCAAACTAAAATAAATATAACTAGTGCTAGACCAGTTTTTCTTCCAATGTGTTTAGTGAACTCTAAGAGCAGTTCTACAGAAAATATTTCCAAGGTAAAACATCTGGGTAATGCCAGGTGAAATAAGTTTCCTTAATGCAGAATCATTAGGGGGGATATGGAACATTCACCATTTCTAAACTTAGCTAACCAAATGTCAAAGGATCATAATTCCACTTTGAGAAACACTATTCTAGCTGCTAAGAAAAAATTCAGAACCAAACTCACTTCTAACTAGGCTCCTATCAGTTAAATTGCTGAATGGTAAATGGACATAGTAATATTTCTTTACATCCCAGTTTGCTTACTCCAGGTGTGTTAATTTCATTAAAGTTATTTGAAAAGAGGATTACAGTAATTAACTTTTGGAAAAAGCAAATGCTGCTTCCTAATTTAGGTAGCCTTTAGAAATTCTCACAAAAAGAAAAGCAAATAGCTCATGATCAGCCAGATTCTCTTAGACATTTTATGTTTTCAAAATGTCTAGCAGAGTAGTAGGGATAAATTAGATTTAAAAAAAAAATACTTGCCCTGAGAGTTACCATCCTCTTCACCCCCAAAGTCATGGTTTCCAACAGTTTCAGCATAAATCTCCTCTATTTTAATAAATGTTTTCAAAGCAGAAGGCACCTTAATAGATCACTATAGCAAAATAATTTTTATTAGTCTAAGGACAGGTCTCCCTGAATATGAACTGGATTTCTTTCAAAAACTAGAACCCAAATAATTTGTACTTTATGAGAGGTTAAAATGAAATCCATTGATAGCTAGGAGTTGTACATACATTTTTAAATATCAAAAATGAGTTGTAAGCATTAATATTTGAAATGACTTAAAAGTCAACTTCATATTTGAAATTTTAAAATACATAATTTATAAATTCACGCACAGCACAAAGACTCCTTTTATCCAAAAGTTGTAATCATCTTTTTGGATACATACAAATCAGAGTAATCAATGTCCATCTGACAGATGAGAAAGCCTGGGTTGTTAATTCTACCACTGGGAGAGACTGCTTCATGATTTCATATGAGACTTTCCCCACTTTAATTTACTCATGGATTAAATAATATTTGTTCTAGCTAACCTAACTGAAAGTAAGATTATGTACAGTAATAACTTCAAAGCTTCTTCAGTCTTCTGAGAAGGACTATTACTCAAGTGACCAGCTCCCAAATTTATTCGGTACTACTGGTTAAAAATACACATTAAAGGGGTGCCTGGGTGGCTCAGTTGGTTAAGAGATTGCCTTCGGCTCAGGTCATGATCCCGGAGACCCGGGATCGAGTCCCACATCAGGCTGCCTGCTCGGCAAGAAGCCTGCTTCTCCCTCTCTCATTCCCCCTGCTTGTGTTCCCTCTCTCGCTGTGTTTCTCTCTGTCAAATAAGTAAAGAAAATCTTAAAAAAAAAAAAAAGCACACATTAAATTCTATATATTATACACATTTAAATGCACATGATTAAAAGGAAAATCTCTGAATGTGAAACTGTCTACTCTCTCACTTAAAAAGTCAACGCAAATGATTCTAAGGTTCCAAGAAACAAAATATGAAGAAAACGCTCAATTTTAGTTCTGTTTATCTCTAAGAAAAAAAGAATTCACCAAAGGTCATTTCGATTGTATAAACTTCCCATTAGAAGAAAAGCTAATGAAATATGAACGTAAACACATCTTTTGAACATTCCCAAAGCATTGAAGAGTAGATAATACATTATCACCTGGATTCATAAATCTTTTGCATACATACACTGTACAAAGAAGCCTTAAGATCTTGCTCTTGTAGTTAGGAAGATCAGCTTCTAAAACACCTGCCAAGCCTTCTAGGTTGCTCTCCAAAGAGCAGGCACTCTGTAGAGGACAGCATATCAAATATCTGTTAAGTACTCAGCAATTAGTGAGTTAAAATTTTCTATGTGGTCATAAAAAAAAAGTTAAAGCCTTATATGCATAAGGCACTATGACAGGTTTAGTATAAATCAATTCAGGTAGTTATTGTTCTTTAGAAATCCACAAAAAGAGAATGAATGAAATTTTAAAAGCAAGCAGTCCAAGATAGCAGAATAAGAATTAGAAATGGGAGGACACCATTGGTTCTCTTGTATCTCTGTATCTGATTCACTTAATATATGACTCTGAGCAAATTACCTCAGGTATCCAGGACTTGTTTGGTTCTTCATTTTTAAATTGAGAGGATTATTCCTTAAGGGCTCTTCTAAGACTCATATTCATGTTCTATGAAATTACTGAAAACATTTAACTCTCAATTATCTGCATCCCAAGGGTTTAAAATGAATTTACGTTGGGATACAGATTAATGGCAATATAAGTTTCACCTAAAACTTAGATCACCAAGTTTCACCTGCAGAAATGAATCAATCATAGTCAACTATAAGCCTAAGCCCATCACAGTTAGTGTCTATTTGGCACATACATTTTTTTTTCATTTTATTTTATTTTTTTATTGTGTTATGTCAGTCACCATAAAATACATCATTAGTTTTTGATGCAGTGTTCCAAGATTCATTGTTTAACACCCAGTGCTCTGTTAGCACATACCTTTTCTCCCACTTTGCATATTAACGATTCCAAATGATCTTCAGTTTCATTGGCGTCAGAGGTCTTTCTCCTTTTGTGAGGCTGTCCCCCTGTTTCAACAATGTAAAAAAATTCAAATTACATGACAAATCCAGTATCACAAATTTTATTTAACTTTTTAAATACTACTGTCTCTTTCCTACCAGAAAGTCTACTTTTTACACACAGGAGAACCTCTAAACTGACCCACCACCTCTCTGACTAGACTAGCTAGATTCACCAAAGGTCTCCAGACCCCAGGACAATATCCTAACTCTGAGAGATATTTGTTTCGTTCAATTTGGTGTGAACAGAGCCCATGAAGCTATGCAATGCAGCAGCCCTGTCCACTTCTGGGCGTAGATAGGAATGCTGCTTACAATATCCTAACCAATGTAGTTAGAATATTCTGTGGGACACTCCTGTACTGCTACTCCCTTTCTTTAGGCTGAACTGTTCACTGATCTTCAGTTGCTTGGTCCTAAAGCCTCTCAGTGCCAGTAGTACTCATTATTCCAACAATGAAAATTATGTAAACTGATGAAATAGGTACAAAACCAAGTTGAATGCTTTGGAAAGACTTGACTAGGCAAAAATAAAAGGGGGAGGAGGTACTTCAGAACATGGGAAAGGTAGCATAAAACATTACGATTCCTCACTAGTTTCCTTCACAAGTGTCTGAACTTTCAACTCTTCAATTAACAGCTTTGGTTCTGTAGACCATGCAGCATCAGGGTATAGCTTACCACAAGCAATGGGAATCATAATCAACTGACATATACTCAAAGAAATGTCCTGAGCACTTTATCAAATAATTGGTAGGGAAAAAGTATGTTTCATGATTTCCTACTTCAACCACTAGTCTATTATGTTCAAAATCCATATCAAAGAATCTTACACACACACACACACACACACACACACACACACACACAATACCACCACTACCACACTGAAATCATTACCAATCATCTGTCCTTTTGGTTGTTAAAGAATTCATGCTGAACAAACTACAAATCCACCTTAGGCACTGGACAGTCTACTATTGTTCAGATTTTTACTATTAATCATCTCTTACCATTTTGTTTAAAACCTTAAACCACAGACCTTATATACTTTTGTGGAATAATCTACAGCTTTAAATTTTTTAAATTAATACTGTTAAATATGGAACATGATGCTGTTGATAAACACAATGTTGGCTAGTCTCCCAATATAATCCAATTTTGATTTCCACCAGATTATCAGGACAGCACGTGGACAAGGAAGCAACACTCTGCAATGGTGCTAGGGATGTGCATTAATAATGAAAATCTGCACTTGGATATAGGATTACCCAGGAGTAAGTTAAACATAACCTCAATCTCCTTTAGACTTGTAAAGCCAAAGGAACTGAGCCATTTTTATAGAATTCATAATTGCTTACTTGCCACTGTAATATCTGGCTTGAAATATATGGTGATTCTTATAAAACAGCACTCTGCTGTCCTAAGCTTGGGTGTTAACAGTCTCTTCAATGACTGAAATGATCTTCAAGTACCACTTGATCTTAAGTTAAATAAAACCAATCTATTACTATCCAGATAAGACCAAATGCAAGTACCAGAGAAGGCCACAGAGTAAAGCACTGTGTGCTTTGACCCCCTGGCCCCTTGTTATCATTATGATCTGGCTTAAATAATAAATGAATACAGTTTTGAGAGGATAATGCCAGGAAAAAATATAACACACATGCAGTGTTACAGAGATGAGATGTACTCCTGGAGATACCAGCCCATGTAAAGTAGACACGTGTGACACAGTGGAATCAGTGACCTTGAGTCTCGAGTATGCATCAAATCTACATCACAGGATCTATAAAGGTTCCATCATCCCAAGAGCCAACTTTGACACAAAGGTCTTCTATTTCTAGGATTTAATCACTGAAAAAAAACTCTCATATTCAAAGCAATGTTTATAAGCTGTCAGCCAGGATATTAAAATAGCCTTCTCCTGGAGCAGTGGTTCTGGTTCTTAACTGGGTGAGGTTTTGTCCCCGCTAAAGGCTGCGTGGCAATCTGCAGACATTTCTAGCTGTCAAAACTGGGGGAGTGCTACTGGCATCCAGTGGGTAGAGGCCATGGATTCTGCTAAACATATTACATTGCACAGAACAACTCCTAACAACAAAAAATAATCTAGCCCAAAATGTCAATAGTGCTGATGGCTGAGCAACTCTTGTCTAGAAAGCAGAATATACTAAATAGTATGCTTCAGAACCAGATTCTGGTAAGGTTGGGAAAATGCAGATGGTGAAAAACTAGCTGAATGAGAATAGTTTTTGGGGTTTTATTATTGTTTTTTAAACTGTAACTACCATTCCTTTCTTTCTGGTCCACTAACCCTTTATCCATATCCCACCCTCCACGTCCTCCCTAAATTACTCTCCAGCTGGCTTGTTCCAAATCAATCTGGAATCATACCTCAGTGTTTAAAGCAACCCTCCCAGAACCTCTTACAACCTAGAAAAGGAGAAAATAATGTTGTAGGAGAGAAGAGAGGATTTCTGAAGCAAACAGAGAAAATACAAGTACGTGGTCCTTCCTGAACAGCAACTCCTATTTTCTCTCTTCCCATTCTGCCTATAAGAAAGCACAAGTTTTGTTTGGAGAGTGGGAAGAGGCAGAAAGTATTAAGAAGATATGCCGCATTCTCACCTGATATTTGAGAGGATATGAAGGAGGGGTGGTAAATTTATAGATATATCTGAACTCATGACAGTACAGGATACTGAACTCAGAAGAGAACCTGGGTACACAGAATAAGCACCCTTACTAAGAATAAAATTTTGGAAATTAGCTGAATGTTTTCAAATACCCTCAAGAAAACCCATCCAAGGTAGCTCCCGAAGCAAGAACAGATTTTATATTAAATGTAACAATGTACAAGTTTCACAATATAGATTCAAATTACATATTGCCACTTCACTCTGATACCCCTGGCTTGTATAAGAAAAAGAAACAGGGCGCTTGGGTAGCTCAGAGGGCTCTTAGTTTCTGCTTGGGTCATGATCTCAGGGTCATGAGGTGGAGTCTGCTTGAGATTCTGTCTCTTCCTCTGCCCTTCCCCTCCTCTGCTTGTATGCGCGCGCACACACACCTCCCTCTCTCTCAAAAAATAAATAAATCTTAAAACAAAAACAAAACATTTGAAAGGATCTTCATATGCCAATAATTTTTCCCTGTAAGGTGATCCTAACTTTATATGGATGTACAGAACTACAACTTATACCCTTAATTATTATAAAAACCACAAACTGGAAAACAAAGACCCAACCCTATAAAAAAGAAAGTAAAGTAGCAAAACCAACCAGGTAAAAGGGAAATCTTGATTTTGAAGATTTAAAGCAGAGATGACCATCAGACCTGAAACAAACTATATACTCTTCCTTGGAGTAACAAATCCCTTCACTTCTAATCATTTTTTTGTATACTTAAGTTAAAGTAGTCACAGTCTAAAAGACAAGGGCCTAATTGTAAGTAGCTTAAAAAGGGGTTAATATGGGTTTTGGGCAAAGGTTATGGGTGATACACTTTCCTAGAAGAACAAAATAAGCAATGTACTAAAGAGCTATTATATGTATATCCTATAATAACTGAAAAACTTCAGAGAAATCCTTAAAGGTAGTCTAAGAAATGAGTTAGATTTAGCACTGAACCAGTATCCACACATGCTAATTTCCAATTTAGGATTTCTCTTTCCTTCTCTACAAACTGACCTCCACTCCAGCTGAAGTAGACTGGTAGTCTCCTAACTTACTTCCCTGCATCTTGGATAGTCTAGTCTCAACAAAGAGATACAATTTTAAAACCGCCCTCTATGAGCTGATCCTCTACCTCTCTGATCTTAGTTCCTACAACTTTCCCCACCCTGACCTCTCCAACTCTGCACCAGGGACACTGGCCTCCTTGATTACTGACAGGACAGGAATGCTCCAGCCTTAAGTCCTCTGCACTCGTGGTTCCCTTTTCTTAGACCATTGCTTTCCCCCATACAGTCACCTGGTTTGCTCCCTTACTTCCTGCAAGTCTTTAATCAGATGCCATTTACAGTGAGGCCTTCCCTGATCAACCCTCATAAAACAGCTTATCCACCTCGCCAAGTCTCTACTCCCTTTACCCAGTTTTATTTTTCTCCATAGCACTTACTACCATGTGATACACTATATTTTATTTGATTGTGTTCTGTCTGTAGAAAGTGATCTTGACCTTTATATTGTCCACTACTGAACTCCCAGTAGTTAGGACAGTGCCTGGCACTGTTAAAAATTTGTTGAATAAATGATTATATCTTGTCAAGCATATGGAAAGTCATGACAGCCAGTGACTGATAAGAGCTGACAATAATCCAGAAATGTTCAGATGTATCAACTTAATTATGACTATTAGAATTCAGGCTACTTTAAAATAGCCCTGTATAACATTTTAGCATCTAATACTTCAGATATTAAAAAGATTAGTAGATACTTAGTTAAAATATTCAGATCACTGTTTAGGGTAAACCCCGGCTGATCATTATTGAAACTATGGCAATTTATAAAAGTTCCAGACTTGGTACAATATCCCAGAGAACTATAAACTCCCCCTCTACTATTAAATTGTTGACCAGAGTACTTTAACTCATTTAATTCTTTTTGTCTTAATTATTCTAAGGTTCCAAATGGCCAGCTGGTATTAAAAGAAACTAACTCCAGGTGGCGCCTGGGTGGCTCAGTTGGTTAAGCGACTGCGTTCGGCTCAGGTCATGCTCCCGGGGACCGGGGATCCAGCCCCACATCGGGCTCCCTGCTCCACGGGAAGCCTGCTTCTCCCTCTCTCACTCCCCTTGCTTGTGTTCCCTCTCTGGCTGTGTTTCTCTCTATCAAATAAATAAAATCTTAAAAAAAAGAAAAGAAAAGAAAAGAAACTAACTCCCAAGAAAGTGATGCCACCATCACAATAGCAAAAGCAAAAGTTGTTTTCTACAGATTCACATTCATTTTTCCAGGCTGCCCTCTGGAAACATTTTCTCTCCCTTTAAGGGTGCCCTAGAAGGGAGAAGAGTGGAGAAAAGAAAGTATGAGAAAAGCAAGAAAATGGGAAGTGGGAAGAACTTTAAAAGACTCAAGTTCCTTAAACCCCAAGCAATCACTTCAAGCATATTAGTTTTTGATTAATGCAATTCAAGGCATATGAAAACTGTGTTTTCTGTGCCCTGTATGTCCATTATACAAAAAAAAAAAAAAAAAAATCTCACATGCTTGAAAAAAAAAATCTAGGCATGCAGCATAGTAATACTTGGGTAGTGAAGAGAACCCTGGACTTGGTTTCACCAGTGTCTGGGAACTGCTAGCTATGGCTCCATGTTTATTACACTAAAACTTTGGGGCCTTAGGTATCAGATAAGGATGAACTAAATATCCTCTCAAGCCATTGCCTAGCAGAGATCTGATGTTTCATTGCTAAAGCTAAAGATATGTGATTCTGTTCCTACTCCCAAATGCCCCAAAATTCAAGGACAAGAAAATGTTTGTGAAGAAAATTAATTAAAAATTTTTCTTCCGTATTTTTTCTTACATCATTGACATCTGCCAATGTTTGTCAGTTCTTAAGCTTTAACAGATGAAGTAAACATCATCATATTTGTTACATGTATTAACTCAACCCTCACAAAACTGAGGTTTACAGACTTTTACATTACAGTTCTACATTACACTTCTACATTACAGGCTAAGCCTTACAGAGGTGACAAAATCTGAGCAAGATCATGAAGTAATTGTAGTGTCTAGCTTTGAATGTAAACCCTTTGATTCTAAGTCTGGCCTCTTACCCACCACACCACACTCCTTTTAAAGAACTATATGCTAGAATATAAAAACAGAATTACTAGGTTTCTTTTTTTTTTTTGTGGATGTATGTTTTTGACAGATTTCTGTAATGTATGCATCTTTTCCTGTTTTTAACTAGCAAAATTATCCTTGTTTTTTTTGGTGGCAATATCATGATCCCCCGGAGCGCCAACCATCCACACGGAGTAGAGAACCGCCGATCTCAGTCCCTAAGAGGTCTCCAGCACTTTCCCCTTCATGAGGGAAATACACTTGCAGCTTGTTCGAAAACTAACTTAACAACATACACTTGCTAATTAGTGACCTCGTGAGTGTGGTTCACAGACTTCTTTTTCTTGCAGCATGAAAGGCAAATGAACCGAAGACGGGTACAGCAGAGCTCTCAGACTGCGATTCATCAGATCTCCCACTCACCGCTTTGTTCCTTCCCATTTAGGAGCCCTATTTCCAGGCACAGTCTGAGGGTCAAAACGAGCCACTGGGACTAGTGGCTACCTGCCACTGTGCCTAAGAGGTGGCCGCACAGATCCAGGTGTACTTCCCTAGCCGGCGGTACTAAACACCAAATCCTCAAGAGTCCTTAGAGACCAGAGGTCTACCTGGCCAAAGACTAAAGGAGTTGGGGCGGGAGAAAGCGGGGGCTTTTTAGAAGTCGCCCGGCCACATTCTCGCTCTGCCTGCCTGGTCGCCGAACGCTGCCGGGGTGTGTGTGGGGGGGTGGGGTGGGGGGAGGACTTCCCATCCCTCTCCTCGAGTTCCCGAGACCTCGGCCCCCGCCTGGGCGCGGCCTCGGCGGTCAGGCCGACGGCACTCACCGTCGTTCTCGTCGCTGTGCCGCCGCCGCGACATGCCGCACGCCGGAGCACCGCCGAACTGAGCGAGGCCGGGCGGGAAGCGCTGCAGGAACTGTCAGGTCGCCGGCCGGAGCGAGGACAGCGACGAGGCGCGCGGAGCGGCCGGCGCGCAGGCGCACTCGCTCACGAAGGGTGTGCAAGCGCAAGCAGGAGAGGCGGCCGAGGGGGCTCGGCTGGCTCGAGTGCCCGAGGGCAGGCGTCTGGAAGCTCACCAGGCCGAGGGCGTCCGGTCCGCACGCAACCGCCCCCTCCAGCTCCCTCCGCCTTTCGGCTGCTTCCTTCTCCCGCCTTTCGCTCTAAGTCCTTCCGGGGACACGCGGAAAACACCGCCTCTTCAGCCAGCCGGGGGCCACGGGCCAAGAGCCAAACCTGGCGGCAGCTGGTCCACCACACTACAGTCCCCGCCTCAACTTCGGACCCTCCCAGGGGCTCGCAATATTTCCCGGCGGCCCTTTCGCCAACAGCCCCAAAGACTTCCGGGGCGAGGTGACGTCTCCAGTGTTCCTTCCTCCGTGAATTGCGGGACGGGGATCGGTGAAGGGTCTTGGGACGGGGAGCAGTGACGATTGTTAGGTGGAGACGGCTCGATGAAGAAAGATCCAAGAAAAGACCGGCACTGGCGGGTGCGTGCTCATCTTACTCCCACTTCCGGGCCTTTGCCTGGTCGGGAAAGCTGGGCAGAACGATTGGTCGGGCGGGGGGCGGCGCTGCGCTTGCGGCCCCTGGGATTGAAAGACCCGCGTGAGCTTCAGCCTCCTGCTTCGGTGTTACTCTCATCCTACCCTTCACCCTTCTCAGTTGTTTGGGAAGGAGCAGGTGATTGCTTTGGTCATGTTTTCAGTATTGGGACCCTGTTTGCATGGTTGCGAACAGTGCCTTCCCTGACGTCTCTGATGGGCACCACACCTGCTTATCTGACTGCGTGTCCGCGGTTACTGAAATTCCACAAGTCGAACTGGAGCTCTTGTTTCACTCTCCGGTCCTAACCTGTTCCTCTGTCAGTCATACCCATTTCAGTGAATGGCACCATCCGTCTGATTGCTTCATTCAAAAGTGTAGGTCGGAGTCATTCTTGGGTCCTCCTTTTCCTTCACTTCTTACGTAACTGTCTGTCGTAACTGTCTATCGGTAATTCTTGCCAGCTCTACTTTCAAGACAAATCCAGAATCAGACCGCGTTACGCCTTTGTTTACAACACTCCCAACTACTTTGCATTGCAAACTCCCTACCCTGACCTACAGGGTTGTGCTGTCATCACTGTCCTGCATCCATTCATTCTGTTTCTAAAAGGCAAGCTACTTCCCACTTTAGGAATTTATACTATTTCCTCTGCCTCTGCTCTTATATCCACATGGATGGCTCCTTGTCCTTTAGGTCTCAGCTCAAACATCAGGTTCTTAGCGAAGCCTGTCCTGGCTACCCAACCACTGTTTTCTTTCATTATACAAATATTGTGCTTATTGACATTTAGCATCTTCTATATGCCAGACAGTGCTAAGGAGGAAGAGGTGAACAAAGGAAAACCTTTGTTTTCTTGGTGCTGGTAATCCATTCAGGAATAAATAGACATAGTGCAATCAGAAGAGTGATCAAAGGGACAGTAGTAGAAGAGACTAGGGAGGTGGTGGTGGGAGGGGCTTTGGAAGGACTTTAGACTTTATCAGAGTGTGTTGAGAAGTCTTTGGACTATACTGTTTAGTAACCCCTCTAAGGAAGAGGGCAGTTAGGCCATTGTAATAATTCAGTCAAGAAATTATGGTGCCCTGGGGTGCCTGGGTGGCTCAATCGGTTGAGTGTCTGCCTTCAGCTCAGGGCCTAGTCTTGGGGTCCTGGGAGCAGGCCTGGCCTTGGGCTCCTATTCAGAGTAGAGTCTGCTTCTCCCTCTCTCTCTGACCCTCTTCCCCACTTGTGCTTTCTCTCTGCTCAAATAAATTTAAAAAAAAATTTTTAAGTGGTGGTGACTTGAATGGGGTTGACATTTTGACAAGATTTGACCACACTAGAGATTTTTATATTTCATATTCTGTTTATTAAAATGGGGCTGTTAGTTGTTATGTCATCTAAGGAATGGAATTTGCACAGCTCTAAAAGGACAAAAAAGAAAGTGTTTATAATTGAAGGTACTAGCATGTAGCTTGGTTGATTTTGGTTGTACCTGGTGCTTTTCCTGTATTATTTACCTTAAATATTTGCAGGGCTAACCTCTAATTGAGGTTCCTGCTCAAATGCTACAACCTCAGAAAGACTACCTACTCTCTGTTTTTAAGAGCCCCTCCATCACTCCTGACTCCCTACCCTTTTTGTCTTTGTGGCCCTTTTCCCTATCTGACTTTTTAAATTTAATCAATATATATTCATTTGTGTACTTTCTTTCTCTCCCCACTGGAATATAAACTTCAAGAAAGCAGAGACTTTTTCTGTTTGTTTTTTTTTTCGCTGCTCTATTCCCATTGTCTAGAACAGTGCTTGGCATAGAGTAGGTGCTAATCAATTATTTATTGAATGAATGAGTGAATGGATGGATTGCTTGGGCTGCTAGGCCCATGCTTACTTGCTTGATTGATTTGTTTCAAGTTTACTTCAGTTAGCAATCAAAGACTGACATTGTTGTTTCTCCCTTGCTTCCTAGGAGATAGTTAACTGAAAGGAACCTGCCCCCGACCATAACCAAACCAGATGCCTTCTTTCACTTCACCAGACCAAGGAGATGACCTGGAGGCCTGTGTTTTAAAATTTTCAGACCTAGATTTAAAAGACACAAGGTTTATCAATCCCAGTAGCAATCTCAAAGCAGAGTTAGATGTCAGTACAAAGAAGAAATACTCGTTTGCCAAGAAAAAGGTAAAATTATTGTATTGCTATTGTTTCAGGATCATATATGCTAGTTAACTCAGATACATCTATTAGTAGCTCATCAGTCATCAAGGTTTTCCTCGAGGGAGTAGAGTTAGTGAGCCAGGAGGCTGCTGCCATGTTCAAGGTAAGTTTTAGTCAGGGTCATGATCCAGTGATCTTAAGTCAGTGCTAAGCAAAGAAGAATCATGGACAAGGTGTGACTCTGCAACACTTATCGTTGAGTACTTGAGGACAGAGCCTAGACAGATGGGCTCGATTCCTTTTCCCACCTAGGGTTAGAATCACAGGAACCCAGGAGACTTTGTCATAAGAAGAACAGCTAGGTAGTAGGGTAGTTGCCATCTAAGTCTCCTGATCGGCTGGGTTCTGTTGGTTAGGAGAAGGATAGAACAGCCCAGAATGGTTGTGCAAGCCTAGTGAGGACAGTTGGGATTAGATTATAATGGGGGTTCATACTGATATGCTGCTCTTCTATGCCATTTATTATTTTTTCAGAGATCATTGTCTCAAACCTCTTGAAGCTCAAGGAAGGAAAATGACTTGACTGAGGACATGCAGCTGAGATGTAGTTTTCTAACCTCCAGTCTCTGCTGTCCTGCAGTTAGTCTTTGTCAGCTTCATGTCAATGAACAATAGATGTCTCTGCTTATAACTTCTTATCTACCATCCCTCTGCTCTCAATCTCACACAGATGTCCTTGAAAATGAAACCCAAAGGGTACAGAAAGGTTTTTTCAAATATTACCCTGCAGTCATTTCAGACTTAGAGAAAAGTTGCCAGAATTGCAGAGGACCCTCATATGCCCTTTGCACATAAGCTCCATTCATGTTTCATCAGGTATCCCAAGTGGCTTTTTTAGATCCACTCTGGGGTCACGTGTTACCCTGAAATGCCATGTCTTATATCCTCTTCAGTCTGGAGCACTTTCTCATTTTTTTCCTATCCTGAAATCATGACCATGACATATTTGAAGATTACATGAGTTGTTTTGTAGAATATCCTTTGATTTTCACTCATGCATCCTTACAATTAGATTGAGATTAGTACTTTTATTAACAAGACTATCCCACAAGAGATGCTGGGCTCATCTGGCTACAATCTCTCAGGTGGTTCACAGAGGCAGTTGTCCCATTACTGGTGATGTTAACTTTGGTTACTTGATTAAGGGAGTGCCTGTTGGATTTTTCTGCTATAAAATTATTTTTTTTTCCCTTTTGCTCAGTATTTGGGGGAAAATGCTCTGAGACTATGTAATTATCTTATTCTTCATCCAACCTTTGTCTACTAGTTTTAGATTTTTCCATGTTTCTTTGCTTAGTGGATGGTTACTGTGACGGTTGCCAAAGGGTGATTTTCTAATTGTTTCGTTCCTTTTAGATTTAGTGTTTGGCATTCTGCTGTAAGGAAGAGCTTTCTCTTCTCCCAATTTATTTATATCCGTGTGGACTCAGGTTACATTTTATTTGTTGAGTTATAGTCCATTATGTTATTATTTATTTTAATGCTCAGATCATCTCAGATTTGGCTGAGAGCCTTTCAAGCTAGTATCTATGTCTTTTCAACTTGCTCCCATCATTCTTTGAGCATTTCCTGACTTTCTGACTCAACAAGGTATTCCAGGCTCATCTTGTATTTTTCCTGACTCATCCCTGGAATCAAACATTTCTCCAAGGAGCTCTGGTTCTTCTAGTGGAGGACTGTCAAAAACCAAAACCTAGAGGCTTGGCAAGCTCATTGCTACTAAATGTTGCCTCTCCCAGGAGGTCTGGTGTATGGAGCTAGGAAACTATATAGATGAATACACAAATGTCTGTATGTACCATACATACACTTCTATATTTACTACTGTCTCAATATTAACCACAGCATGAGCATATACCAATACTTTCTAGTTCCATTCCAGCCTCTTTAGAGTTTTTCCTAACTCTCCCTTTCCCATATTTATAACTTCCCTAGTTGATGAGATTTGGTGAGAAACCTAGTTCCTCTTAGTCCCAGTGTATTTCTTTATGTGCTTGTTCTCCTGTATGTAATCAGTGTACCCACCCTGCCAAACTGCCTCCCTACCAGGGCCTGCCCTCCCCTTGTAGGCCTCACCCACCTCTGAGCTGCCATCCTGGCTCTGGCCTGTCTCTCCCTGAACAGACACTAACTGCTGCTGGGTCCTCGGTGCCTTGTTCACAGGCCTTAAAAGAACAGATAAGATTTTAAAACAAAGTTTAATATAAAGAAGCACTTACATTGATATACATACTTCCCCCCCCCAACCATTTTGGAAGGATTAACTGCAAGACAGCCTAAAAAACATGCTCTCCAGTGTAATTTCTTGCTGCTTTAGTCTGAGACAGTCCAGATACAGCTGTGAGCAGCTAGAGGATGGTCCCATGGTGGTGCTTCATATCTGTTACCAATGTTGAGAGTACCTATTTTTAGATGCTTTATAGTAGTCTTCATGTGCATTATGAAAGTTAAAAAATACACACACACACACACACACACACACATTATATATCCCCATTAGACCAGAAGGGAACAGTTGTTGAGAGGCTGATAATCATAGATCACATTCAGCCTCTATTTGTACATCAGAAATACCCCCAAGTTGAAAAACATGACAAACTGGGAAACAAATTTGTGATAACTGTGATCAACAAAAGGTCATTAAGACCACTTACAAACCAGGACGAAAATAAATGCCACAGTAGAAAAATAGGCAACAGATACCAGTGGGTAAGTTAGACAAGAACAAGGAATTGATATGGAAAAAATATTCAGCCTTAATAATCAAAGACATGCATAAAAACAGTATGTCTCTTTTGCCTTATATTCAGGTCAACACTAAAAATATTGATAATAGAAAATTAAATGCTGATAAAACTTGGTGCTGTGGATAAAAAACCTTGTGGGTGAACATAAAAACTGGTATGATTTTTCTGGAAGTCACTATCACAATTTGAAGCTTCATGTTTCTTTACCCCAAAAGCTTTATTCTAGATGTTTATTTAAAGTAGATGTTTAAAAAGGTATAGAAAGATGTATGCATAGAATGCTCATTCAGCATTGCTTATAGTTGCAAATATTGGAAACAAAAAAATGGCCATTAGGAATTGGTTAAGAGAATTATGATACATCCATAGTTTCCTGTTTAATATTTTGAAACAATGAGTATAAATCATTTTTAAAAAACAATAAAATTCTTTTCCAAAAAACAAGTCAAAATGTCTCGATATATTTCTTTCCAGTTTTTTTCAGTGCACTTTTTAATGTAGCCGAAATTATGTTGTATAAGCAAATTTGATCCATTGTTTTTCATTTAACATTATATCATAAATATTTCCCTACATAAGTTAAAACTAGCTGCTCAATAATCCATAGGAAGTATATGCCATAACTTCCTTTTTAGAGATGACTGAAGTGTTGTTTGTAATGTTTTACTAACATTTGTCTGAAATTCAAGCCCTTTCCTTAAGGTCAGTCCCCAACAAATTTTAGATTGAGGTATAAATTTTAAAGAAAACTGTTATCTCCTATAGAAAAATAGGACATAAAACTAGAAACCCCTGTGGAAAGGTAAAATAAGGGATTCAACCGAGACTTCTGCCAGCCCTAAACTTAAGGTTAACAGTGGCATATTTGAAATGTAATTGCAGGCATTTGCCCTTTTCGTCAAAACCAAAGAAGTTCCAGCACGTCCTTTTGAATGTAAAGAAAAATGGTGGAAATGCTGCCAGCAGCTCTTCAGAGACCGGATCAGCATCCACAGACATGTGGCAACACAACATGCTGATGAGATTTGCCACCAGACTGCTTCTGTGTTAAAGCAGCTGGCTGTGACATTGAACACCTCAAAGAGCCTTAAGTCTAAAGATAGTAGGATCCCTGTAAAAGAGGACTTTTCGTATAATTGTGACATGTCTGCTTGGCTCCCGGATATAACTTGCTTTAGCCCCGATGAGCTGATAAGGTAAGAATTTCATTCTGTACTTCGGTTTAATTTTGAAAGTTTTTCTAGCCACAGCAAGGCACTACTACCTATCCACGAAAATGGCAAGATCTTTCAGGGACAGAATTTCTCTATGGGCCTAAGCTAGGTCAATAACCACATACTGTGTACACGGAAGTGGTAGTATATACCCACACAGCTGGCCGTGTTCACTAGGCTCCCTGGAAGGCTACATCTCCTCTAGAGACAGGTAATGAACAGAACAGTGTATTATTTTCAAAGAGAAATTGGAAGGCTTGGAAATGTGAATGATCCTTCTACCCTGACAATATTGGCGCTTAAAGAACGGTTTTGCTGCCCAATGTTTTCTGAGTTGAATATGTTTTAGAAAGAACCTTAACTTTTAGAACTGGGGCATAGGATTAGAAGTTTAGATCCTCCCTTTGAAAAACTTACCAACTTATATTACAGAATTCTAGAGGATAGATTTCTGATTTTTTTTTTAAAAGATTTTATTTATTTGTTTGACAGAGAGAGAGATCACAAGTAGGCAGAGAGGCAGGCAGAGAGAGAGGAGGAAGCAGGCTCCCTACTGAGCAGAGAGTCCGATGCGGGCCTTGATCCCAGGACCCTGAGATCATGACCTGAGCCGAAGGCAGAGGCTTTAACCCACTGAGCCACTCAGGCACCCTAGATTTCTGATTTCAAGTGACTCCTGAACTATTAGGTGAATAGAAAATGTCCAAATTTAATATACTTCTATCATCAGTACTCAGTTTTTCCTGCCTTTGAAAAACTCCCCAAATTATATAAGTTGTTATATATTCCCCTTGTTTATCAAGAAAAGGAGCAAGTTAGAGAATTGAACTTGGAGTCAGAATTGAGCTAGTCACTAAAATTCTTGGTACCTTTATTCCCTCACCTCTGAAATAGGAATAATTATGCCTGCCCTGCTTACCACACAGTGTTGCTACATGAATTCTATAAAATGAGGATGGTAAGAGCACCACCGACCTATAAAATGCTGTACAAACATGGCCTTTTCATTTCTGGATGGCCCTATGCCTCAAGGAATTTGCTTTCTAGTGGGAGAAACAAAGAAAGGATACATGAAACAATTAGCAGATGATACGAGGCAGGCTACTTAATTATCAGTTTGATTGTGTGGTGCAATCCTAATTTGTTACAGCAGTTTAGAGAAAGGAAAATAGATTCTGAAATAGACAAGGTTTCAGAGGGGAGTCAGCCCTGCAGTATGATGAGGGTATTGATGAGAGTGTCAGATTCCAGAGTCCAGAGTTGGATGGGACCTTTATCATCATCTACCATAGAATTCTCTAAAATAAGTTCTATGGAGCACCAGTTCTGAAGCATACCAACAGGTAATGAAAAGAGGTGCTAAAGACAAGGAGGGCTAAGAAGCACTAGCTTAAAATGTCATTTATTTCAGGGCTTTTCAGAGCCTTCAATAGATAAGGGGCTTTCACTGGGATTCTCAGAGAGGGAGATAACTGTCTGCAGGGTTTCTCCAATGTGTAATTTCACAGAATAGCTTCAGAGCATACTTTGGGAAATGCAGTTTATTGCACCTTTCTGGTTTTACAGATGAGGAAATCAGTTTCAGAGATGATAAGAGATCCTCCCAAGCCCCACGACTATAGCGTAAGATAGCACAGTGCAGCAGAAAGAGCATGGATTCTAGTGTCAGAACACTATTGTCCCAAATCTTGACTGCTGTTCTAGCTGTCTCACCCGGGAGGAACTGGCCTTGGTTTACTCAGCTAATAAAGTGGGGATAATAATAATCCTTCTCATGGCTAAGAGGATTCCATGAAAAACTGGAAGTGAAACCTTGTATGATGAAATGAGGAAATCGGAGTAAACTCCTTTTTGTCAAGCAAGTTGGGTGCAGATAATGTCTACAGAGCAAAAAGTGACCGGAGTTGCTTCTTCTTTCAGAACAAAGTTAGGCTCCATCTCAGCCTTCCCTCTGACCCTGCCTGGGTATACTCTGTGAATTGTGGCTTCTTTACGCCAGTGATTCAAATGCTTTTCCCTGTGGTTTTCTCTCCTAGTGGCCAGGGCAGTGACGGAGGAGAGGTGATACTTTATTACTGCTACCGGGACCTAGAGGATCCCCACAGGGTGTGTGCCTGGCAGACGGCCCTGGGTCGGCACCTGTCCCTCACGGGCAAGGTAATACCTCCCACACCCTATCCTTCACGGGACTCCCCTGGTCTCCGCTTTGGATTACGGAGGCTGTGCTGGAGATGAAAAAGATTCATGGTTAGGGTTCTTAGAAGTCTGCAAAATCCTGCAAGGCTTTTAGGTAGACTTACCAAACAGTTACTAGCCTGGCCTTTTATGACAGTATTTCATGGACTGAGAGTCAGCAGACTTTCTCTGACAGAGCAAAATAGTAAGTATTTTTGGCTTTGCACAAAAACTACTCACTCCTGCTTATAGTAAATCCTAAAATTGCATGGAAATTGTGAAGAGATTATAACAAGATACAGTTGGGTTAATTATGCAGTATTGTCTGGTTGTCTAGCCATTGTATATTGTTTAAAACCCAAAGTGTAAAACTTTATGATGTTGCCTGCTAGATACGCTGTTCCTTGCTAGAAAATTCCTACAGTCTGTACTCAAGAAGGGTCTAAAATCGGTTCTGTTGATTTTTTAAAATTCTTTATTTATATACTGAGAGAGTGTAACTGAAGGGCGGGAGGGGCAAAGGGAGAGGGAGATAAAGTCTCAAGCACAGTCCACACTGAGCATGGAGCCTGACGTGGGGCTCATCTCATAACTCTGAGGTCATGACCTGAACTGAAACCAAGAGTCGGATGCTTAACGACCAAGCCACCTGGGCGCCCCTGTTTTTGTTGATTTTTAAGTCCATCTGATACATTATATATTTCCTAAACAAACAAAACCTACTCAGCCTTGCCGCTGTAACATGAAAACAACTATAAATAGTAGGTGTAAGAATGGGTATGGCTGTATCCCGATAAAACTGTATGCAGAAGCATATTCAATTTGCTGACCCTGGCATTAGGGAATGTTCTTGATTGATAGAACTATACATACAGTATGATTCCAAGTTGCTTCTTAATTTTCCTAGAACATGCCAGGGTCTTTTACCAGTTTGCTGTATGGACATTTGCTGTTCCTTCTCTCTAGAATGCTTTCCAGCTAGATCTTTGCTTGGCTCATTCCTCCCTTCAGATCTCTGCCTGCATAACATGAGTTATCTCCTCAGAACTCTGATCCAAAGTAGTCCTCTCTCTAAATCTTATCACTTCCTTCTGCTCAGAGAATATCAAGGAATTTGTTACCACCTGAAAGTATGATATTTGTTGAATTTGTTACAGTTTGTCTCCCTAATAAAAGCTTGGTAAGGACAGGAACTTTGTCCTAATTAATTGATATATTCTTAGTGCTAGAACAGTGTTTGACACATAGCAGACCATAAATATTTGGGGAGGGTTGAATAAAAGACTGAATATATTTTGTAACAAAACCACAAGTATTTGTTTATCAAGATGGAAGGTAGTAGATAGCAAAATGTTAATCATGATTATGTCTACATAATTGTGGATGGCTTTTGTTACTTTCCTAAAGCAGTCTTTTTTTTTTTTTTTTTTTCCTAAAAAGAGGTGGGGCACCTGGGTGGATCAGTCGGTTCAGTGTCAGACTCTTGATTTTGGCTCAGGTTGTAATATCAGGGTTGTGAGACTGAGCCCACCAATGGGCTCTGTGCTGAGTGTGGAACCTGCTTAAGATTCTCTTTCTCCCTCTTCCTCTGCCCCACCCCACCCCACCTTGTGCACAGCCCTCTCTCTCTATAAAAAAATAGGCAGTGGTAGGGAAGGGAGAGAGAGAGAGAGAGAGAGAGAGAGAGAGAGAAACTCTCCATCTCACAACCCTGAGATCATGACCTGAGCAGAAATCAAGAGTTGGATAGTTAACCAACTGAGCCACCCAGGCGCCCCTTTTCTAAAACATTCTTGATGATTAGACACACACACACACACACACAGATTTATATATATGTATATACACATATCTGCACACATATATATGTGTAAAAACACAGAGAGAGAGACAGATGATGTATTTTTTGTAAACTTAAAAGGAAATGAACTAGGTTCATTCTGAGGTCCTCTTGGGGTAAGACACTGTACTATCTTAAGCCTATTCTTTCCCACAGATGTTTTAACTCCCCGAGGCAGTGGTTTGGTCAGTGATGTTTTCCACACCCATGTTTCCTAACGGTGCCAAAAGCTCCCTTTACCCCATTCAGTGCATTATCACGTCCTGCCCTTTCTACTTGTACAGTAGCCCTTGCCGCTATCCACTCCTTCCACCATCTGTGTTCCCTTCCACCATCTGAGACACTCTCTTGTCTACTTCAGTGGCTTTTAAACCATCTTGTTCTTCTGTCCTTGCCTGCCATTTAATCCATTCTCTACCCTGCAGCCAGAATCATCTTAAAAGGTCAATTAAGGACTGCAGCTCCAAATCTTTTTTGGTGTTCAGTGCATTTACAGTAAAACCCAAATCCCTTAGGTTCCTGCATGATTTGGCTCCTTCCTACCTTTTCTGTGTCTCTGATGTCATTCTTCACCATACTCCAGTGACTTAGTCTTTCAGTGTTTTGGAGCCCACAGAGGTTTGGGTTTGTTTTTTTTTTTTTTTTTGTAACTTTGGGCCTTTTTCCAGGCAAACTCTCTTCAAGGAATTCTCTCACACCCATTCAGTTTCTCCTATAAAATTTCTGCTCAATCTTCAGTTCTCAGTTTCAATAGTACTTCCTCAAAGAGAACTTTCTTGACCTTCGGTCTAAGTTCACTTTCCCCAGTACATTCTCTCAAAGCATCTTGTGGTTATTTTTCATAGCTCTTGTCACTCTGTACCTTTTATCTTAATATCTGTGACCCCCCCCCCCCA
>PITA01009834.1:5612-75348 GCA_004023965.1 Spilogale gracilis
GGTGGCTCAGTTGGTTAAGCGACTGCCTTCGGCTCAGGTCATGATCCTGGAGACCCAGGATCGAGTCCCACATCAGGCTCCCTGCTCAGCGGGAAGCCTGCTTCTCCCTCTCTCACTCCCCCTACTTGTGTTCCCTCTCTCGCTGTGTTTCTCTCTGTCAAATAAATAAATAAAATCTTTAAAAAAAAAAAAAAAAAAAGATTTGTTTTTTGAGAGAGAGAAAGAGTGAGCACATAAGTTGGGGGAGGGGCAGAGGGAGAGAATCTTCAAGCAGACTCAGTCTGAGCTCAGAGCCCGATCTCACAGACCGTGAGATCACAGACCTGAGCCAAACCAAGAATCAGACGGACCCCCACCAACAGACACTCGGGTGCCCTAATGTAGTAATTTTTTAGTTTACTTTTGTTTTTCTTTTTAGAGCTAATGCTATTTGAAGCCAGGCATTTTTCTAAAAGCTTCATATACATTAACTCATTCAATTTCCAAAGTAACTGGATGATCTAGGTGCTATTAGTATTCCGTTTCAATTCATGAACAACTGAAGGAGACTAAAGTCATGACAGCTTGGTTTAATCGAAGGTGTCTTTGATACAACTATCTCAAGTAAGAAGAAAACCACATTGTTTTCATTTCTTAAAAATGTCTTATTAAATTAATACTCAGCATCTTTTAAGTGGTTATAAGAAATAATGCTTATTAAAGAATATTTTGAAGCTATATCACTGTTTATTTTATTTTTAAAAAAGATTATTTATTTTAGAGAGAGAGAGAGAGCAGAGGGAAGACCAGAGGGAGAGGAAGAGAGTAGGGATCCTCACGTGAGGCTCAGTCTCACGACCCTAAGGATCAGAACCTGAGCCAAAACCAAGAGTCAGGCCCTTAACTGACTTCACCATCAGGTGCCCCAGAATTCAAACTTTTTAAAGAATACTTTATTATTAATCTGGTTATCCCTGGATTATTAATCATTTATTCCCAGGTAATGACTATTTTTGTTTACTTTTACAAAAAGCATCTTCTTTTTTGGTGATTTCTTTATTATAGTAAAGTGTACTGAATATCTCCTTTCCTAATTAGGAAACTCAAGCTTTTTCCATTTTAGTATAATTGGAACCTATATTGGAAGATTCTTAACTATGATTTGCAGTAAGACATGTGAGACATAGTGGAGTAAACAAACATACTACCGATGGTAGGATTTAATTGCTCGGCTCTTTTTTTTTAAGATTTATTTATTTGAGAGAGAACGAGTGGGGGGAGGGGGATATGGAGAGGAAGATGAGCACACTGCCCATTGTGCAGGAAGCCCAAGGTGGGGTTCTATCCCAGGACCCCGAGATCATGACCTGAGCTGAAATCAAGAGGCAGACAGTCAACTTACTGAGCCATCCATGGCCCCTAGTTGCTGTGCTTTTTAAAACATGGATATAAAATAATGTTTCAAGTCCCTGCTGAAGGACCTTATACCCTCTAGCACTCCCCAATAGTATTGGCTTCTATGGGCATCAGCTTCCTAGTTCATAAAATGGAATAGCTCTTACTTCTTTGTGAGCTTTTCAGCACTCATTAGGATGCCTGACATATGGTAGACACTCAAAAAAGGGGGCCTATTTCATGTTGACTGGAAAGAACAAATGTTTGGTTCATTTACTTATATGGCCTCATACAGAATTTCATTTAACATTTTGGATTCTGGACACTCTTCCTATCTTTAATGTTTCCTAATGGTCATAGCTTTCAGGTTTCCTAGACAACATCTTTTTTTCTCAAGAGGTTCTTGACAACTGTATTGTAAGGAAAAGAAGTTAAGATGTAACTTTGATGATTTACAATGACATAGAGAGGTTGTGCGGTGGTCCGGTTTGCATAGAGAAAACAGTGTGCAAGTTCCCACATGGCAGCTTGTCTGGGGATGCCCAGTGCTTGGGTTTTCCCACTCCTGACTTAGACTGGAGGGTGTAAGTATTCCCGGACTCCAGACTGTTATAGGCCTGGAGGGGGGATGGAGCTTGGGCCCTTCTGCTGGAAGGTGAAAAAGGTGAGGAGACTATTGACATTCTTGGGAAGAGGTGATTAATAACAACAGGTTAAAAGATTGACCTACACACATTAATTTTCTGGAAGGTGCTGGTGCAGGCTGCTTTGGGAAGTATGAAAGAAAAAGAAAGTCCTGCCCTTCAAGGAACTTAGTCAAGATGGATACCAAGGATTCATTCATCCACATGGATTAAGTTGAAGCCAGAGTTATGTATCCACACTAAAGATCCCAGAGGCAGAATGTGAATACAGCTGATGGATGGGAGTGCTGCTAGGGCAATCCAGAGGACAAGAGAGAATTGTGGGCTGGAGGGCTCAGCAAAGGCTTTCAGGAGAGAATAGAATTAAAAAGATGGTGGAGTCCAAACAACCAAAGGACAGCAAGGGCATGAGAGCAGCGGTGCCAAGGAGTTTTTGGGTAAAGATGTCAGAAGTTTTGTGAGAAGAAGCAGTGGGGTAGGGGCGCCTGGGTGGCTCAGTTGGTTAAGCGACTGCCTTCAGCTCAGGTCATGATCCCGGAGACCCGGGATCGAGCCCCCCATCAGGCTCCCTGCTCAGCGGGAAGCCTGCTTCTCCCTCTCTCACTCTCCCTGCTTGTGTTCTCTCTCTAGCTATATTTCTCACTGTCAAATAAATAAAATATTAAAAAAAAAAAAAAGCAGTGGGTAGGAGGCAACAGATGCTAGGAGCATGTGGCCTTGTCTCTGTAAGTTGGGGGACCTCAGTTTCCTCATTTCCTTGAGATCGTGAGTGCTGACCTGAGGATAAAAACTTGCTCAACAAAAGGGGAGTCTATGTGGCTTATGGAGACAAGAAGGATGAGACTGGATTTAGGAAGGCTCTGCTGGTCCTACTCCCCCTCCTCTCCCTTCATCTTGAAAGGCAGGTAGGATGTCGTGGCAAGACGGTGGACTCCTCCCACACTGCCAGGGCTTGCTTGGAACTCTTCTTGTTCCTAGCTGTGCCTCAGTTCCATTCCACAACAAATGAGGACAGCAATAGCAGCACCCACCTGCCAGGGTTCTTGTGTGGAATTGCTTACAACAGTGCTTGGTACATAGAATAAGGACTGAGTAATGCTAGACTTCAGTCTTCTGTCTGCCTGGCTGACTCCCTCTAGCTCCAGCTACTTCGAGGCTTCTGCCCTACAGAGGAGGGTGTGGCTGCTGGTTCCATACCCCATCTCTGTGACCCAGCCTTACAGCTAGGAGGTGGGGACCCTGTAATTGACTGCCCCGGACTCATGATGCGACCCAAAGAGGAAGGAGACTGTGATGGGTCAAAATAGAGTTCTGGGTAGACAAAGAGTGGTTTACCACATGCACATCTGATCTCACAGTTAAGTGTATGGAGGAGCAAAGCACATATTTTACATTTTTGGGTAAAGAAACCAAAGTACCCAAACTTAAAGGTTAATAAGAAACTGACAGAGCCAGGAATCTACCCAGGCCTGTCACCCCACATCCCTTTTCTATTTCACTGTTATAAGTAAATCTCAAAAGACTTTGTTAATAAAGGCTGCCTTTTGTTTCCTCTAGAGATACTTTCAGTAAGGATGTAGGTTGTGGGGCACCTGGGTGGTTCAGTTCCTTAAACATCTGTCTTCGGCTCAGGTCATGATTCTGGAGTCCTGGGATGGAGTCCCACCGTGGACTGCCTGCTCAGTGGGAAACATGGTTTTCACTCTGCCTGCAGCTCCCTCTGCTTGTGCTCTCTAACTCTCTCATAAATAAATAAATAAATAAATCCTATGAGGGGAAGAAAGGATGGAGGTTGCAGGGCACCTGGGTGGCACAGTTGGTTAAGCATCTGACTCTTGGTTTCAGCTCAGGTCATGATCTCAGGGTACTTAGATCAAGCCCCACATCTGGCTGTGTGCTCAGTGTGGAGTCTGCTTGAGATTCTCTCTCCCTCTCCCTCTGCTCCTCCCACCTGTGCTCTCTCTCTCAAACAAATACATAAATCTTAAAAAAAAAAAAAAAAGAGTGGAGGTTGCTTTATCTTCAACACAACAAACATTTACTGAGCACCTACTGTTTGCAGAGTGCCAAGCACTAGCAGTGAAATCAAAGCATAGAGATAAGTGAAGCATGCCTCTTGTACATGCAAGGTTCCTAAATACAGTAGAGAAGAGGGCACACCCAAATATATGTGAATACAGAGTAGGCTGTAGAAAGAACAATCAGTGGATCCAAAGTTTTTTTGTTTGGTTGGTTTTTTGTGGTTTTTTTTTGTTTTTTAAGATTTTTTATTTATTTGACATAGAGAAACACAGCCAGAGAGGGAACACAAGCAGAGGGAGTGAGAGAGGGAGAAGCAGGCTTCCCGCCAAGCAGCAAGCCCGAAGTGGGACTCGATCCTGGGTCTCCAGGATCATGACCTGAGCCAAAGGCTGTTGCTTAACCAACTGAGCCACTCAGGCACCCCCAAAGTTTTTTTTAATGGAGGTTGGAGAGTTGAGGACAAGTTGGGTTGTCAGTTCTTTATTTTGGTAAGTATATTTTAAGAAAAACCCAAAACCTACCGTCAACAACCACTGTCATTTTACATAAAAAGGATGCATTAATTTCTAAAACAGGAAGGGCAAATTTTTCAGAATAATAAGCCTTTAAATTTTAAAGAGTTGTGTTACAAACTTACTACATTATCTGTATCTTTCTCATTTCACAAAGTATCAGGGAAACTTTTTCCAAGCCAATGTTTTAAGACTCATGGTCTAAATGAATTCCTACATGTCATTCCTGCCAGACGACGTACGGCACATTTTGATGTTTTTGAAATAAAACCTGCTGGAATATGAGGAAGTGCTATTGTTTTATTTCATTGCCCAACCTGGACCCCAGCCATTGCTCTCCCAGGAATATTCCAGGCGCCCAGGCTTCAGTGGGCAATGGCTCTTTGGATGAGCTTGGAATGGAGCCACTGGTAGAACTGGATATGGCCCAGGAGAGGTTTGGCTGCTTCCTGTGAGGCCTGGCCAAGGTTAACCACAGTGCCTCTGATAAAGAATTTTGAAAAACAATATTTTTCATTTTTTTCAAAGATTTTATTTATTTATTTGTCAGAGAGAGAGGGAGAGCATAAGCAAGGGGAACAGCAGAGGGAGAAGCAGGCTCCTCACTGAGCAGGACCCCAATGTGGGATATGGCCCTAGGACCCTGGGATCATGACCTGAGCCAGAGGCAGAACTGTAATGATTGGGCCACCCATGCACCCCTATTTCTCTTTTTCTTAATGGTTGTGACAGTCTAGAATGAAAATGCTCAAGGGATAATGTTACTATGTCATGTAGGTAAATTAGTAATAAAATTCCAAGGGGGTATCAATGACTGGAAATGCAGAAATTCCCAGTGGTTTGACATCTATGTTCAACTATGCCTATCCTAACCAGCAGAACTTTCCAAATACAAAGAAGTCCACCCTTTCTGTCCCTGTGTAAGTTGTTATTTTTCTACATCTTGATTTCAAGGCAATTTCAATGTTTATTTTTTTTAGAAAAGCATATTCCTTGCTTTTAAGACATATAATACACTTTTAAAGTTCCTGTGATCTTTCAAGTTTATATCTGCAGTAATCTGACAAGCTAGAGTAACAAACAACACAGGAAATTAAACCAGAGACCATAAGCTGAAATTCAGTTTTTTAATTTAAAAAATGTCATCACCAAATTCAGGGCGAGGGTTATCATCAGACTTGGGGCAATTTCTCAGTTTTCTTCAGATGCTATTAAAAAAAATAAAGTTTGAAGTATTCCTAGGATATTTGGTCTTCCATTAAGGCAATCCATAATTCACTTTGCTTTTCTCTTTCACAATTATGGTGCTTGCCATTTGTATTTGAGATGAAAATAACACAAACATAGATATGCTCTAGAGTGGAAACCTGGTCCACTTACCAACAGGAGCTAATTTTGTCATAAATAATGGTCACAGCAGTGGATCTCAGCAACTGTACCACCATATGAGTTATATAAATAAACTCATTGACAGTTAACTTCACATACTCATGGAAACAAAGGCAAATGAAAGTAATGAAAATGCATTTGCCACACAGTATGAAAGCTCTCAGGCTTGTCTTCTGAACTTATTTCTTTTACCAGCTCAGGGTATTTGGATTTCTGGGGTTTTCTTTCTAATGTTGCTGGGTCACATTGCCTTCTTTTAAAATTAATTGGTTTTGGAGCACCTGGGTGTCTCAGTCAGTTAAGCATCTGCCTTCATCTCAGGTCATAATCCCAGAGTCTCCGGATCGAGCCCGCATCCGGCTCCCTACTCAGCGGGGAGTCTGCTTCTCCCTCTCTCACTCCCCCTGCTTGTGTTCCCTCTCTAGCTGTGTCTCTCTCTGTCAAATAAATAAATAAAATCTTGGGGTGCTTGGGTGGCTCAGTCATTAAGCATCTGCCTTTGGCTCAGGTCATGTTCCCAGGGTCCTGGGATTGAACCCCACATCGGGCTCCCTGCTCAGCGGGAAGCCTGCTTCTCCCTCTCTCACTCCCCGTGCTTGTGTTCCCTCTCTAGCTCTGTTTCTGTCAAATAAATAAAATCTTTAAAATAAATAAATAAATAAAATTAATTTTATTTTTTTAAACCACCTTTTGAGGTATGCTTGACATACTAAAGGCTGTACATAATGAATATAACTTGATGAGTTTGGAGATAAGTACACATCCATGAAACCATTACCACAGTCCATGTCATAAACCTTCCTATCACCTCCAACACTTCCCTCTCAGTCTCTTAATTAATTGTTATCATTATCATCATTATTGTGTGATAAGAACACAACATACCAAAATTTTAAGTATATAATATAGTATTATTAACTGTAGAAACTGTACAGTACTGTAGAAAATGTACAGTAGATCTCTAGAACTTATTAATTTTGTATAACTGAAATTTGTATCTTTTGACTCCTATCTACCTGTTTCTTCCACTCCGTCAGCCCCTGGCAACCATTATTCTACTCTCTGCTTCTGTGAGTTTGACTATTTTAGTTTTGTTATATAGGTGGCATCATTTAGCATTTGTTCATCAGTGTCTAGCTCATTTCAGTTAGCATAATGTCCTCCAGAGTCATCCATATTGTTGCAAATGGCAAGATTTCCTTCTTTCTTAAGGCTGGATAATATTCCATTGTGGGCATATGCAACATTTTCTTTATTCATTCATCTGTTGATGGGCAATTAGATTGCTCAGCTATTGTAAATAATGCTGCAGTGAACATGGGAATGCAGATATTTCTTTGAGATCCTGATTTCCTTTCTATAGCTATCCTGACATGTGATTGCTGAATGATATGGTAGTTCTATTTTTAATTTTTTGAGGAACCTCCACACTGTTTTACATAGTGGCATGGGTCATAGTGAAATATTCAAAACATGTCCCCTAAAATCAGGAACAAGGCAAGGATGACCACTCTCCATTATCTATTCAGTATTTTACTTAAGTATTAGCTGGTATAAACCATGAAGTTTGAATAGAAAGAAAAACAAATGTCTCTACTCACAGGGAACAAAGATTATCTTCATAAAAATCCCATGGAATGTACAGGGCAGCTATGAAAACTAGAAGTGGACCTGGGAACTTTTCCAAGATACAGTCTTCACACCCATAATTCAGTTTATATATAGCAGCAAAAAACTGAGCATGTAATTTAAGAAAAAATATTTTAGCTTTTTAAAAAGCCACAAAGTCGATATGAATGAATTTAAGAAAAAATGTGAAATAATTCTACACTGAAAACTACACAGTGCAGGGGCACCTGGGTGGCTCAGTTGTTAAGTGTCTGCCTTCTGATCCCAGAGTCCTGGAAATGAACCCCACATCTGGCTCCCTGCTCAGCAGGAAGCCTGCTTCTCCCTCTGTCACTCCCCCTGCTTGTGTTCCCTCTCTAGCTGTGTTTCTGTCTGTCAGATAAATAAATAAAATTTAAAAAAAAGAAAGAAAACTACACAGTGCTGCTAAAAGTAATTTTTTTGTGTGTTATGAGTACGATTATATACGAAAGTGGAATCATACAGTAGTGCAAATTTGTAGCATCTTTTTTCTGAAAATGTACATTAACACATTTTGGGGCCCCTGGGTGGCTGAATGACTCTTGATTTACGCTCAGGTTGTGGTTTTGGGATCATGAGATAGAGGCCCATGTTGGGCTCTGCACTCAGTGGTGAGTCTACTTGATATTCTCTCTCTCTCTCCCTCTGCCCCTCCCCCCCACTCTCTCAAATAAATAAATAAATCTTTAAAAAATAAAACAAAACAAGCAAATATCTCTGGAACTTGGTAAATTTCAAGCATATATAACAAGAAACACAGAGCCATCAATAAACCTTCATGCACCCGTCACTGAGGTTCAATGCTTTCCGTTCATCTGCTTCTCTCTTGCCTGCCACAGAGGTATTTTTCTCTTAATAGTTGCCATACAGTATTCTTTTGGTTCTGTGTATAACAGAGTGATTCAACAATTGTATACATTATGAAATGTTCACCAAGATAAATATAGTTACCATCTGTCACCATACAAAGTTATTAAAATGTTATTGACTATATTTCCTATGCTGTCCTTTTCATTCCATTTCCTATTTCTTTTAGGCGAAACACATTGCCTTCTTAATAGAAATATCACAGAATTTTTCAACTGGCTCAAGATCTAGAGATTGCTGCTACATGGAGACCCTAGCTTTATAGAATGAATGGGCATTTCAGGCCTAATTTCACACTTGATCCAAGACAAGGAAAGCAGAACTGTAATGTGAACAAAATATAACTATTGAATCTTACAAGAGAAAATGAAACGTACTCCTATGCCAACTGCCAGGCAATGTTCCTGGCTCCAAAGTACAGCCTGGGGCAATGCCAGATGGTCCTTCCCAGGAAACTGAGCTTGTCCTCCACATAGGAAGTCTGAGTGACTGTCTCACGGGAAATGCTTTATTGTCCATTCCCATGAACATTGTGAGAAATTAAAAAAGAAAGGGTGGCCATGGCTGAACACTGATCAAGGAATGGAAGCTGTTGAATGATTGAGACTTAGGCTTATTGCTTGGCATTCTGGCTACGACCAGGGGTTGTGGCCTCAGCATGATGGGGTTGAAGGGTGACGGAGCAGTAACAACTAACAAAAAATTACAACTACGTCCCTGATGCTGTGCTAAAAATGTACACACGTTAATACTTGGGATATTCCACAAGGTCAGTGTCATTATTATGGTCATCTCCCATCTTATTTACAGATGTGGAAATCAGTGGACACACTTCCCCTGGATTCTGGGGTGCTGCTCGTAGAGTTGCCTAAAATTTTACTTTGGATAAATGGCAGAACCACAGTTTGAACCCTGATCTCTCTGACTTTGGAGTCTGAGGTTCACACTATATGTAACATCATGACCACTCCCAGCATTTATATAAAATAATATTGTCTCCGACAGTGATCTTTTGAGTGTTAGGAGGCTCCATTGTGCTTTGCCTTGCTCAGATGGCCTTTGTGGGGGCATTTCCCTGTCTTGATTTTTGTTCCCCAGACCTTTACTGAGGTGTCTCATCCAGGCTTGTCTTCTTCTGTTCGAATTATATAAGCTTTGGTCTCTGCTAACAACAGGATTATGTCTATCGATCTTTTTTTTTTTTTTTTTTTTTTTTTTTTTTTTTTTTTTTTTTTTTTTTTTTTTTTTTTTTTTTTAAAGATTTTATTTATTTGACAGAGAGAAACACAGCCAGAGAGGGAACACAAGTAAGGGGAATGAGAGAGGGAGAAGCAGGCTTCCTGCCGAGCAGAGAGCCCGATGTGGGACTCGATCCCGGGTCTCCGGGATCATGACCTGAGCCGAAGACAGTCGCTTAACCAACTGAGCCACCCAGGCGCCCCAAGAGCCTTTTAATTTTCATGCTGCTATGGGTAAGCCACAGCGAAGCTTGGCGGGGGGGGGGGGGGAACTAAAATAAGCCAAACGCTACGGATTCTAATATCATTTGGACAACTGAATTTCTACATAAATTCTGAGAGCTGATAGGTGGGGTCACATTTATAACATTGCTCAAGCTAGGGCCTGGAATCTGCAGGACAGGTGTGAACATGGATGCATTGAAGCCACCTCTGCTCTCCTTTAAAACCTTCCCTAGCAAAACTCCCCCTGTACAATGTCCAAAGTGCTCTAGAGTTAAAAACGAGGATGAAAAGATATTATTGATTATAGCCAACGTGCATGGTGCACTTTTGTGCCAAGCTAAGCAATGATCCTGGGCAGTTGAGTAATTTCTTTGAGTCATAGCCAGCAAGTGACAAGAGTTTAAACTTAGGGATTTAAACTTTGAACCTTGAGCATGCGTTGGGTTGGTTTTGGTTTTGGTTTGTTTTGTTTCTTTTTTGCCAGAATCCTTGTGTCTAAAAGTGATCAAAAATGGTCTGCCTGGGCCAGGCCCTTAGCAACACCTTGCAGGGAAAATGGACCCATCAGTTATGATTGATCTTCAAAAAAGGTCACAATCTGATTAGTAAGCTAAAAAAAATAAATACATGAAAACTTATCATTTTAAAACATTTTATTTATTTAAGAGAGAGAGATCACAGATGGAGGGAGAAGCAGACTCCCCACTGTGCAGGGAGTCCAATACAGTACTCGATCCCACGACCCTGGGATCATGGCCTGAACTGAAGGCAGCTGCTTAACCAACTGAGCCACGAGGGACTTGAAAGTTTATTGACCACAAAAAAATTTAAGTCCTATTTCAAAAGGTGTTGCTTAGAATACAAAATTTGGTTGTCAAATGCATTTTACTAACCCTAATTGCAGGAGGAGTTTAGAAGAAGCTGAGGGGTCTCAGGTTCAGGGCAAGAACCTTAGGGTGGAGGTGGGGTTTAGTTAACTGCAAAAAAGACTGGGTTTTCCAGAGTTGCCGGGTGGTGGGGCTTTCTAGGGGAGAGCAGGGGTCAACCCCAGGGGTTAAGGCAGGTGAGTACTACCAGAATTTAATACTGTATTCCACCTCCTTTATCCCCTCCCTCCCTCCATGTGTGCCTTCTTTTGATCCAGGGCTTTCATGCTGCTGCATTTCACTTGTTAAGAAGGAATATGAGCAGGACCCCTGGGTGGCTCAATTGCTTAAGTGTCTGACTCTTGATTTCCGCTCAAGTCATGATCTCAGGGTCATTAGATAGAGCCCCAGAACGGTCTCCCCCTTAATGGGCAGTCTGCTTCAGATTCTCTCCCCTCTCCCTTTTCGCCTTCCCCTGCTTGTGCTCTTTTGTGCTCTTTCTCTCTAAAATGGATAAATAAATCATTGAAAACAAAGAGAAGGAATATAAGGCAATAAATCTGTCCACACAAGGATGGGTACCCTTAGGAGTAGATGTTTTTAACTGGTGCACAAGGCCAACTTATGATAAGGTAATGAGTCACTGATAGTGGAATTCCCCTTGTTAAGGCCTTCAGAGGTTGACCCTGCCCATGGATACTAAGGCACTATACTGAGATGAATGGTTTTGTGCCATCAGGAAGATGTGTTTCAAAGGCCTAGCCAGGAGTTCTTAATCCTAGCTGGCCAGTAGACTTACGTGGGCACTTTTAAAAACGCAGAGATCTGGGCTATACCCAGGCTAATTTGAATTACAATTTCTGGAGGTGGGCACAGTCATTCTTTTTTTTTTTTTTTTTTTTAAAGCTCCCAGGTGATCCTAATATGCGGGTAAGATTGAAAACCTTTGGCCTTCGGCTCCATGCTGGGTGTAGAGTCTTCTTAAAAAAATAAAAATAAGGGGCGCCTGGGTGGCTCAGTTGGTTAAGCGACTGCCTTTGGCTCAGGTCATGATCCTGGAGACCCGAGATCGAGTCCCACATGGGGCTCTCTGCTCGGCGGGGAACCTGCTTCTTCCTCTCTCATTCACCCTGCTTGTGTTCCCTTTCTGGCTGTGTTTCTCTCTGTCAAATAAATAAAATCTTTCAAATTAAAAGCAGAAATAAAATTGATTTTGATATACTGATCTTTTTATCCCCCCAGAAATCTCTACATCTAATGTGGGGCTTGAACTCATGACGCTGTGGTCGAGAGTCCCATGTTCTTCTTACTAAGTCAGACAGGTACCTCTGATTTACTTATCTTATATCCTACGACTTTGCTATATTCACTCACAAGGTTTTGTAACCTTTTCAGAGATTAGAATTTTCTCCATAGACAATTGTGTTATCTGTTAAAAAATACAGTTTGATTTTTCCTTTCATATCAGTATGTCTTTAATTTCCATTTCTTGCCTTCTGCCGTGGCTAGGATCTCTAGAAAAAGAAATGTTTAGTAAAAGTGGTGAAATTCTACATCCTTGCTTGTTCCTGATCTTAGGAGGAAAGAATTTGGTCTTTTTACCAGTATCACATTAGCTGTAGATTTTTAATAGATGCCCTTACTCAGGCTGAAGAAATTCCCAGCTATTTCTGGTTTGCTGAGAGATGGGTTTTTGTTGTTGTTGTTATTGTTTTTAACCATGATTGAATGCTGAATTTTGACAGGTTTTTTTTCTGATGTTCATACAGTTTTTCTTTTTTAATTGTTCAATATGGTGGAGAGTGTTGATTTTTAAAACATTAAATAAACATTTACCCATCTCCCGGAATTCTTAGCATAAACTCTACTTCATCATGATGTATTATCCGCTGTTTATCTCATTCAGTGTACTTCTTTTTTTTTTTTTTTTTTTAATCCAAAACACTGTTTTTCATTTCTGAAGTTTGATTTGGGTCTTTTTGTCTTCCATTTGCCTCCTCATCATTCTCATGCTTTCTTCTACCTTCTTGAGTATATGAGATATGCTTATAACAGCTATTTGAATGTCCTGGTCTGCTAATTTTGTCATTTCTGTCATTTCTGGCCTGCTCTTCCTGTTTGCATGTTGTCCTTCTTAAGAACCCCATTTGCCTCTTCTCTGCTATTTTTGGTGAGATGCCAGATTTGTGAATTTTACCCTTTGGGCTCATTGTTCTTGTTTGTTATATTCCTTTAAGTATGTTTTGCTTTGTTCTGGAACCCAGTTAAGTAAGCTGAAACTGTTTGATCCATGGGAGACTTGCTTTTAAGCTTTTTAAGTAGGCCCAGAACAGCTTTCAATGTAGGTTAATATGGCCTACCCATTGGAGTGTGTGAGGAGATCTTTCCATTCCGACGTCTGAGCAGTGGTGTAAGCGCTGGGGAATTTTCCTCCTGCTTCTTTCTGGGGTAATTTTTCTGGCCTTGGTCATAGTCTTGTGTGCATGAGCTAGTCAGGACTCAGCTAAATACCAGAGGGGAACTTTGTGCAGATTCAGAGCTCTGTCTTTGAGCAAGTGTCTCCTGCCCAGCAGTCTGTCCAGTGTATTCTAGCCACTGCCTCTCTGAACTCTGAGTCTTGTCTCTTCAAGTCAGTGAGACCACCAGGCCCTCTCTGGGTTCTCACTCATGGTTGCTTGCAGCCTGGCCCTTCTCTTTGGGTTGCACACTGAGGAATTGATAGGGATCATCTCATTAGCTTCCTTCACTCAAGAATTACAGTCCTTTATTGCCACTTGTTCCATATCTGGAAACCACTGTTTTGTACATTTTTTAAAAAAGATTTTATTTATTTATTTGACACAGAGAGAGAAAGGATAGGAACACAAGCAGGGGGAGTGGGAGAGGAAGAAGGAGGCTTCCTGCCAAGCAGGGAGCCTGATGTGGGGCTTGATCTCAGGATCTTGAGATCATGACCTGAGCCAAAGGCCGATGTTTAACTAATGAGCCACCCAGGCAGCCCTGTTTTGTAAATTTTGTCCTATTTTTTAGCTGTTTAAGGCAAGAAGTAGTTCTGTCTTTGTTCTTTAGAAGTTATTTGACAGCTGCTCACAGATGTGGAATTTAGTGTTGCTGGGATTTTTACAAAGTAAATTTTCTTTTTTCTTTCTTTCTTTTTTTTTTTTTTTGGAAGGAACTTGAACCCTCATGTTGGAGAGACTGTAAAGGAGCTGTACCAGGCTCTACAGGCACTGGCTGTGGCTTAGAGTAGTGATGTCCTGCCTACCCAAGGTGTGCTCTTTGACACCCAAGACCACGGACAGTTTATGTTGACTCTAAGTCCCTTTAGAGTCTTAAAGCAAGCCTTTGGGGTAGGATATGTGTTTTCTACTAATGAGAGTGAATCTTCCTTCCACAAGATCATCCATAGAGGGGGTTGGTGATGCTATGACAAGAAATGACAACCGGAGAGGAAAGGCTTGGATTGAAGGGAAAAAGAAGCTTTTTTTGAAGCAGGGATCTCCTGACTTATCCCCATGTTAACATGTACATTCTCTGTTTTCTCCCCCACAGTTCTCTGTTGTTTTCAGGGAAATTAAAGAAAGGACCTATACCAGGTTTGCAACAGGTTGGCAAAGGTGGGCGGTGTTTCCCCTGGCCAATCTCCATTCCCATTGGCCAAAATTGAAGAAAGAGATTGATTCTAGCTTCAAGGGGATAATAGACAAAGGCTCCTGGGCTGGCAACCCAGTGAAGAAGCTGGAGGAGGACACCATGTGCAGACCTCTTTGTAAACCCTCAGAATGGCCTCCTAGCAATAATAAGGAAATATTTTGAGATGACAGTTTCTACAGTTACCAGATGAGGGCATGGAAGCATGATAGGTAGTTTAAATATTAATGGACCTGTTCCTTATTTACCATCTTTGACTGTTGGTGCCTAGATAAACTGACACACAGACACCTCCCCAGACACACACACACATGCACATACTGTTAGATAAACTGCCCCAGGTACTGTTGGGAGTGCACAGGAATATCCTTTAGGTTGACTGAAGTCAGAATGCCTTCCCCAATACACAAAACACACACACACTCAGATATGCAAGCCAAAGGTTTTCTTTCTTTCTTTCTTTCTTTCTTTCTTTCTTTCTTTCTTTCTTTCTTTCTTCTTTTTTCTTTAGGATTTATTTATTTATATAAGAGAGAGAGTGCTTGCATGTGCATAAATGAGTGCAAGAGTGTGGGGGGGCTGTTGGGAAGAGGGGAAGGTCAGAGGGAGAGAATCTCAAAGAGACTCCCTGCTAAGTGCAGATCCCATCACAGGCTTGATCTCATGACCCTAAGATCATGACTTGAACCAGAATCAAGAGTCAGATGCTTAACCAACTGAGCTATCTAGGAACCCCCAAATCAGTTTTATTTCTATATAGCTATCATTAAACAACCAGAAAATAAATCAAACTATGTCATTTACTATGTGGACTGAATGCTTGTGCCCCCCCAGAATTCATGTGGTGAAATCTATCCCCAGATGTGATGGTATTTGGAAGTGGGACCTTTGGGAGGTAATTGGGTAATGGGTGTGGAGCCCTCATGAATGGGATTTGTGTCCTAATAAGGTGACAGAAGGGCCAGCGCTCATTCTCTCCCTTTCTCTCTCTCTCTCTGTGCCATGTGATGATACAAAAAGTCAGTCATTTGTAATTGGAAAGAGGGCTCTCACCCAACCATGCTGGCACCATGATGCTGAACTTCTAGCCTGCACAACTGTGAGAAATAAATTTTTGTTGTTTAGAAACCACTCAGTTTATGGTATTTGGCTATAGCAGCCTGAACTAGGATATTTGCAACAAAAAAAAAACATGAAATGCTTAGAGATAAGTTAGATAAGAGTTGTGCAAGACCCATACACTGAAAACTACAAAACACTGCTGATAGAAATTAAATAAGACCTAAACAAATGGAAAGATATACATGTTCATGGATCAGAGGGGACTCAATATTGTTAAGATAATAATTCATCCCAAATTGACCTATAGATTCAACCCAATCCCCATGTAATTCTAGCAAGACTTTTTTTTTTGTAGAAATATATAAGCTGAATCTAAAGTTTATATAGAATTGCAAAAGGCTTATAATAGCCAAAACAATTTTGAGAATGAAGAACCAAGGTGAAAATCATAAACGACTTGATTTTAAATGTTTAGAAACTTAAAATAATCAAGGCAGTGTGATATTGGTATAAAGACATACATCAATGTAAATTTATGTATAGATAGATAGATATTGATAGATATACATCAAAGGAACAGCATAGAGTCCAGAAATAGACTCACATTTGTATAGCTAATTGATTTTTTTTTTAAGATTTTATTTATTTTGACAAAGAGAAACACAGCCAGAGGGGGAACACAAGCAGGGGGAGTGAGAGAGGGAGAAGCAGGCTTCCCGCCCGGCAGGGAGCCTGATGTGGGACTCGATCCCGGGTCTCCGGGATCATGTCCTGAGCCGAAGGCAGTCGCTCAACCAACTGAGCCACCCAGGCGCCCTGCTAATTGATTTTTAACAAGGATGCCAAGGTAGTTCCACAGGGAAAGAATAATCTTTTTAACAAGTGGTGCTAAAACAGTTGGGTAGCCATGTGCAAAAATATGAGCTGCAACTCAGTACCCTACACCATTGGATTATAGGGCTAACTGTGAGAGCCAACACCAGAAAAATCCTAAAAGAAGACACAAGAGACAATCTTAATGTCCTTGGGTTAATCCAAAAGACAGCCCAAATGTTCATCAACATAAAAATGGGTAAACGAATGTGGTCTATTCATACAGGACGGCTATTGAAATACTATTTAGCAATGAAAAGGAACAGACTGTTGATACACTCATCAAAATAGATGAATCTCAAAATCATTATGCTGAATGAAAGATGCCAGACAAAAAGAGCACGTACTGTATCAGTCCATTTAAAGATTTTATTTATTTATTTGTCAGAGAAAGAACACAAGCAGGGGGAGCGGCAGGCAGAAGGAGAAGCAGCCTCTCTGCCCAGCAAGGAGCCTGATACAGGACCTGATCCCAGGACCCATGGATTATGACCTGAGCCGAAGGCAGATGATTAACTAAACTGAGCCAGCCAGATGTCCCTGTATCAGTCCATTTAAATAAGCTTTTAGGAAATGCAAACTGACTCACAGTCACTAAGTGGACTAGTGGTTGCATGGGGGTGAAGGGCAAGGAGAGGTAGGAGGAAAAGGATTTCAAAGAGGAAGGAGGTAAAAATGTTTGCCGCATTGATTGTGGCCATAGTTTCATGGGGATCCAAATACATCAAAACTTATCAAATAGTGTTCTTTAAATTTGTGAAGTTAATTGTAAAATAATTATACCGCAATAAACCTGTCTTAAAAAAGTACAAAGAACAGTCTGCAATACAGTGCAGTTTAAATCTATGGAGAAGCATACCAGTCAGGGCCGTTAACACTAGATGTAACAGGAAACATGGGCTCTCATTGGCTTAACACCACAAAGGTTTCTGTTTTGCTTATGTTGCAATGTCATCTGGGTCTTACGACTCCTGACCACTCGCAGCCAGCAGGTGACTCCAGGACCTTGGCTCCTTCTGTCTAGCAGTCCTGTTGACTTCAAGATGTAGTTTCTCTTCTTACCAAGGATAAGAAGATAGAGCAGAGACGGTCATGACCAGACCTAAGAGGAGATGCCCACCACATGTGCCCACATCCTTGAGGCCAAAACCCAGTTACACAGCAGGCAAATAGTCTTTTCCATGCTAGGAAGAAGGAGTAGTGCTTTCATCTACACGTCTTGCCAGTTTCTGCAGGAACTCCTATTCCAGAAGTTCTCATAAAGGAACAGTCCCTCCCTCCCTCCCTTCTATCCTTCATTCCTTCCTCTCTTTCTCTCTCTCTCTCTCTCTCTCTCTCTCTCTCTCTCTCTCTCTCTCTCTTTTTTTTAAGATTTTATTTACTTGACAGAGAGAAACACAGCCAGAGAGGGAACACAAGCAGGGGGAGTGAGAGAGGGAGAAGCAGGCTTACCGCCCAGCAGGGAGCCCGATGTGGGGCTCCATCCCGGGTCCGGGGATCATGACCTGAGCCAAAGGCAGTCGCTCAACCAACTGAGTCACCCAGGCTCTCTCTTTTTCTCTCCCTCCCTCCTCTCCCTCCCTCCAGTTTCTCCCTCCCTCCCTCCCTCCATTCCTTCCTTCCTTCCTTCCTTCCTTCCTTCCTTCCTTCCTTCCTTCCTTCCTCTTTCTCTCTTCTTCCCTTCCTCCCTCCCTTCCTTCCTTCCTTCCTCTCTTTTCCTCCCTCCCTCCCTCCCTCCTTCCTTCCTCTCTTCTTTCCTTCTTCCTCTTTCTTTCTTTCTTTCTTTCTTTCTTTCTTTCTTTCTTTCTTTCTTTCTTATTATATTTCTTTATTTGACAGAGAGTTAGAGAGAGAGCACAAGTAGGCAGAGCTGCAGGGAGAGGGAGAAGCAAACTCCCTGCCGAGCAAGAAGCTTGATGGGGGATTTGATCCCAGGATTCCGGGATCATGATCTGAGCTGAAGACAGATGCTTAATGGACTGAGCCACCCAGGGACCCCAAGAAACAGTTTTTGCACCTAGAGAGAATTCAAGTCTCCCAACTCCTAGGAGACAGAAAATCAGTATAGTTTTTCAAATCACTCCCATAGCCTCCCCTGCTCTTTTCCTACTTCTGCCCACAAAGTAAGCTGCTTGTGCCCTCTGCCATCTGTGCCCCCAGTGACAGCACAGCGAGCAGGATGTTAGAGCCACCCAGAAACATGCTCAGGGTCTTTTGCGCAATATAGCCTGATAAAGGGATTTCTTGCCTAAGCAGCCAGCTAGCTTCACTATATGACCATTTGGACAGGCAGTGGCAGTGACCAGATGTGGATTCAGGGGCAAATACCACCAGTCCTGTGAACTTGACAAGGTCACTCCCTCTTTCCTCAAATAGTGTCTTCACTTAGCCTCTGGGACAGCCCAATCTCCAGGTCCTCCCTCCCTCCCTGCTGGTTATTCACTTTTTAATTGGTTATCCTCCTCCTCTTCCTCAGCTGGCGGCTTGCTCCCAGGGCCCTCTCCTGGAGTGTCATCTCAGGTATGGTCCCAGGAATTTTGGAAAGCTATGGAATATATTCTACATCTGTAGAATCAGCTCTCCAGCCCCTTTCCCCTCCCCTCCTCTCCAGTTCCTCGACACTCAGATACATTTTCTCCTCCCTCCCTCCCTTCCTTTTTTGTCAAATTATGTGGATAACTTCTCCCTCTACAAGTAGTCATCAGGGTCCAGATATGGTAGTTCATTGCTCATTTTTTTCTCTTAACTTGCCTAGAAAAAGGCAACCCCCCCAAACAAACAAAAAAACCCCAAAAACCCCACAAAACCTTTCACTGTTGGTGAGAAATGCTTTGTTGTCCTTGAGAATGGACTGAAACTGACCCTTTCATGAAAGAGTCCGTGAAATGCAAGAGGGAAAAACAATGAATTCGCAGAAGAGCTTGCTCCCACCCACTTGGAACATAGTCCCTTTAGCCAACCTATTTGATCAGCTGGGGAAAAAGCACCCTCATTTACATAACCTCCTAGCCCTGTGTGTTTCAAGATGGCACCGGTCCAGGGAAGCAGTTTCCATATGAATGAATGAGGATAAAGGCCCACCAGTGCCCATCACACCCACAGGATATGGCTTCTCTAGATTGTCCAGGAATTTCTGGTTGTTTCTGTACAGTCTTGCAAAATGAGCTAATATTTGCAAATGTGTGCGTCCTTTAACAATTCAGTGAGCGAATACTATATTAATTTAGGAACTAGTTATGAATCACTTGCGAGCCAACTGCATATAAACTGTCTTACTGGGTGCTTCAGAGATTAGCGCTACGGCCCCATCTTGGAAAAGTGGACAGTCAAGTGAGAAAAACCTAGATATTAAATCATATTCCTAACAGATTGAGCACACCAGGAGCAGAAGCACTGTCTTTTCTCTTTGTCTTCTGTATCAACTCAGTATCATGCTAAGGACATGAACAAGGGATCGAATCTATAGTTCTCCCAGTGAATTTCCATAATTAAAACCAACAATGATTACCAGCCAAATTTCGGAGGAAGCCAGGGCTCCCTTTTGTCACTGTCAGGGGCCGTAGGACAGCCACAACATCTTACACGGTAGGAAGGGATGACAGACAAGAGGCTGAGAAGAATAAAGATTACTTCATGTAGTTCAAATCAAAAGGACATTCGAGTAGAGGAAAAGGATAAATCAGCCCTGAAATTAGCCTCCACATCAGAGATGTTGCTTGTTAGGGAAAGAATGTTTTAAATCTGAAAAAACAAAAACAAAAACAAAAACAAACCATAAGTGGCTAGAAGGTTTGAATACTCATTACAAAACTGTTTTTGTACTGAAACCTTAATGGTTTCCATTTGAATGGAGCGCATCACACAGGTGTCAACTCACTTATGGTCCTCAGAGCTGGTACTGGACCACAGAGGAGGAAATAAAAGGCCTCCTGAGGCAACTGCCACCTCCTCGCATTGAGAATCCGGCTCCAAACCTTGTCCGCATTTACTTAGTGTCTCTGTACTTGTATCTGCTCTAAATAACAGTGCAGGCTCCCTGCTGGGTTGAACCCAAATTAGCACAGCACTGTCCCTAAGACATTTAAAAACGTGTAAAGAGGAATGACCACTGTTCCCTCACACAAGAATTTCCAATGGCCATTCCTGTACTGTATAGTTTTTAATAGTCAAAGTGTTTTATTTTTGTTTTTGTCTTTAGGTGAGATGGAAAAAACACTCACTGCTCAGTGAGGCGGAGATAAAATATGCCGCAAAAAGAGCACTCATGGAATAGACAGAGCCCCTGGGCCGTCAATTTATGGACACACAACTGTGGTACAAGACAGGTGTATTGTTGCAGATTTCTGGTCCATAAAAGGATTTTATTTTATTTTTAAATAATTTAACAATAAACACTTTATGGCAAACCAGTTTTATGATAAATGAATGAAAGGAATGGAAAGTCTATACAGCAGAGTCAAATCCTGGTGCTCCCAGGGGCTTTCACTAGCTTTCTCCTGTTGCTCCCGGCGTGTTTTTCTTTTCCACTTACATCTTACAACAGGGGTCTCGGTTTTCCGGTCATACTTCTGAGATTTGTTAATCAAATGAATGGAGTCCGACCTGGGGTATGTAGTAAATCGATGACAGCGTGGCCTCTGGAGACACTGTGTCAGGGGCAGCGAGTTTCCCTTATCTGGGTATTTTTTTTTTTCTGGTTGAAAACTCTGTGCTTAATGTTTAGTTTCTTTCATCTTAATCCTGAGAAATCACAGTCATTGAGAGAACCACCAGTATCTGGGAACAGGGGTTGCACTCCTTCACCTTCTCCACTGGTTTAAGTACAACAGTGCAAGTACAAGTGGAAAAATCAAGATTGTCATCCATCCTGTGACTCCACCTACTGCCGTGGAAATGCACTGATGGGTGAGTGTGAGTGTATGGACATAGCAGGTGAGTTGTAAGTTTGTGTGAATGAGTTTGTGAAGGTGTATGAATTTGCATGAATGTGTATTTGTATGTGTTTGTGTATAAGTATATGTATGTTTGTGTAAATTTTTTTGAGTGAATGTGTTTGCTTCTGTGTGTTCCTTGTGTGTTTGCCTGTGATTTTTATCTGTGTCACTGTATTACTGTGAATTTATGACTATAAATGTGTATGTGTGTATATTTATGTGTACTTGGCATGAGTGTGTATGTTGAGTGTGTATGTGTCTAGTGTGTGTGAGTTTGGGTATGTGTATGAGTGCATGCTTTGTGTCTGTTAATGTGTGTGTTTGGGTGAGTATGTGTGTGTGCACGTGTGTCGTTGCCTGTGTAAGTGTATAATTTTATACGGCTTTGCATTTTTTTATGAAGTACACATTTTTTTATGAAGTACACATATATTTGTATATATGAATGCAAATTTTGTGTGTGTAAGTATTTGTGTGTATTTGTGTGTATGAGTGTGACTGAATTCGTGACTGTGTATTTGTGTGTATGCGTATTCTTGTTTGAGTGTGAACGTCGTGTGAGTGTGTAACTGTGAAAACGCGAGCACTGGGTTGCGACCGTGCGCGCTGGGCCAGGGTGCATCTGTGTGCATGCGAGTATATATATTCGTCTGTGCGTGCGGGCGCGCGTGTGAGCGGATGAGTGCTGCCGCCGTGCGCCCGCCCCTCGCGGCTTTCCGCCCCAGCGCGGCGCGGGAGCAGAGGCGGCTGCCGGCGGGGCTGGCGGGCGAGGGTGGACGCGCGCGCCTGGGTGAGCGGACTGCGCCGCCGCCGCCGCGCCGACTTTGCCCTTTAAATCGGTCTGCAAGCCGATTACAGCTGATCTCCCACGTGACGTTTTACCTTCTGTCTCCCGGAGCGAATTGCTCGAGGACAGTCCTCCGCGGGCTGCCGCGCTTCGCGCAGCCCCAGCCCGCCTCGGGGCTCTGGCTCCCGCAACTTTGGACGAAGCAGCGACGGGCCGGGGCGCCCTCTCGGGGCCACTTTTCCAAGCGGGGGTCGGGGGGCTCCCGGCGCTTCGCTCGGCCAGGAGGGCGGCGGTCGCGGCCAAGAACGTGCCCTGGCCGCCCCCGAGCGCCCCCTCGGACCCGCGCGGCGCCGCACCCCGAAGGCCGGCGGGGCGCCCTGCTCGCCGCGTCAGGCAAGGGGGCGCCCTTCGCCCGGACCGGAGCGGGCGGGCCCCGGGGCGAGCTGGCCTGGAGATGGCTGCGAGGCACGGGTGAGCCCCCCGCGCCCTCACCATGCAGAAGAGCGTGCGCTACAATGAGGGGCACGCCCTGTACCTGGCCTTCCTGGCCCGCAAGGAGGGCACCAAACGCGGCTTCCTGAGCAAGAAGGCAGCCGACGCGAGTCGCTGGCACGAGAAGTGGTTCGCTCTCTACCAGAATGTGCTCTTCTACTTCGAGGGCGAGCAGAGCGGCCGCCCGGCGGGCATGTACCTCCTGGAGGGCTGCAGCTGCGAGCGGACGCCCGTGCCGCCCAGGGCCGGGGTCGGGCCGGGCGGCGCCCGGGACGCGCTGGACAAGCAGGTAGCACGCGCCCTCCCTCCTCGGGCTCCCTCCCTGCGGCCGCGGCACTCCCTCTCCTTCCAACCCTCGAGGTCCAGGGCTCCGCCGAACGCCAAAACCGTGCTGCGAGATCCAAGGTTCCCCTGCGGTGTCAGGGGCAGTGTATCTCCACGCGCCACCGGGTGTCCAACCCCTCCCTCCCGTACCTCCGTGTAATCACTCGGAACAGAGGCCCCGCTTTATTCCTTTCGCGACCCTGAAAATGGTCGGGTCTTTTCAGTTCCATTGTGAACCATCCATTTCTTCTCTAGACCTAGATCGGAAGGATTTGGTGTGGTGATGTGTGTTGACACCTGTTGGGTTTAGTCTGGCAAGACGGAACTAACTTATTTGGAAAAGTTTGGTTTCTCCCTTACCCGCCTGGTGCGTGTAGGGTTTTGTGTGTGTGTGTGTGTGTGTGTGTGTGTGTGTGTGTGTGTGTGTGTGTGTGTGTTGCTTGCACATGTTTGATCGCTGGCTGTGCAAGGAACAAACGGGGGCTCCCAGGAAGGGTATGTGTGTGTTTCTTTTGGCGATTTTCAGTGTTTTGTGGTTTCTGTCAGTTTACCTTGCTCACATTTGATCTGCTGGGTCTAGTTATGAAGGTAAATGTGTACCCATTTCCCTCAGGATTAGTATTTGGTAGCCACATTCCTGCTATGTTTAAACCTGTGGGCATTTTTAAGAACCCTTCTCTGTACTTTTAAATGAATGCTTTGAAAAGAAATGTGACCTTTTTATCCTGGGTCATAATTTTATTAGTTTTGCTCCTTATGCATTCAGGGAGGAAAAAAACAAACACTCTAGATTTAGTAACTCCTGCCCCCCCATTCCTGCAAATGCAACATTTGTATTTCTTCAGTCACCCTTTGGTTAATAAAGTTAGAGCACACTAATTTTATACTCCCAAATATTCTCACTTCGCTTCTAGATCTCCACCTTGGAAAAAAGAGGCTGATTGTCTTTGCTGTTGCGTGAAAATGTTTCACAGCTGAATTTCCCCTGCAGTTCAGACCGAACAGCTTCCCCTGTGAGAGCTTGGCTGAGGGAGGGCGCTAGCTGTGGGATGGTGGATAAGATGCCTGCATAACCCCTGGAGCTCATAAAACAATGTGTAAAATTAAGAGGATCAACCAAACCAGATCAACCAGAAGTTTTGTTTTTCCACTTTGGTTTCACTATAAATCATTAACAGATTGACTTGATTAAACTTGTTATATTGCACATAAATATGATATTTAAAAAGTAAACCTTTTGGTTTTTGAGGGCATGTTGAGGGTTATTTGAAAAATTGATTTTCAGTTTTGTAGCTCAGATACTGGAAAAATACAAGTTTAAATTTCAAGTCATGCATTTTAGAATTTAAGAGCACAAAAAGGGTGTTGAGGAGGCAGACTTTTTTCAGTATCTACTTTTTTTTCTATTGGTGAAATTTTTATAAAGGTATATGCTCTAAGGCCCCACAGGAACCAAAGCTAATAAGTTCTTAAGTGTTATTATGTGTAAAAGCAAATAGGTATTTTAAATTCTCTGAATATATATCATTGACTTAATTCCACATTATTTTTTCTCCTTTTATTTATAATAGTATCAGGAAATAACTTTCTTTCTTTCTTTCTTTCTTTCTTTCTTTCTTTCTTTCTTTCTTTCTTTCTTTCTTTCTTTCTTTCTTTCTTTCTGAGCTGGGGGTGTGAAGATGTTACTATCTACAACTTATCTGGCTGTCTGACAAGTTAACATAGGAAAACCAACATTTTTCTACTTGGAAATTATCTAGACTCTCCTCTTCAGGACAGTTTTCTTTACACCACACTTTAATACATAAATGTAATCTCTGAACAGTATGACTTTTATGGCACTTTCTAATGGAAGTCCTAAACAGGTCATCCTAGGGAAAAAAAAAATTCTGTTTGTCAAAAAGTTATGACTATTTCTCACTCATTCAGTACATTTTTAAGAGGATAAAAGTTGGAACCTTTGGTGTCTGTAGAAAATCTGAGATGTAAAGAACAAGCATTTCAAAATGGATTAGGAATTGGATTGGGAAATTTGTCAACATTTGTCTTTGGTTAAGCTTGCTTCTGTGACTTAGGTTACCTTAGCAGATGGAGCAGATGGGTGCTTTTCTCTAGCACTGCCTGTCTGGGTGAGCCTGAAGAATTAAGAAGAAACTGCAAAGATAAAGAAATAAGAAGAAACTTCTACCTCACACTACAGTTTATGCAGTTGGTTCCCTTTCAGTTCATTTGTGTTCCTGTGGCTCACATTATCTCAAGCACCCAGACTTGAAACTGGTAAACTTGAGGCTCTGAGCAGGGACCGTCTTAAGGTCTGTTTCTCCAAATGTGCCCCTAGAGCTTTCTGAGTAAATATCTCTATCAACCCCATAAACGCAGTTGAAGGTTAGGGCTTGAAACAGGATTTAGCTAGCCAGAGTGGGTTTCCTCCGCAATGTTGCTGAGACTTATGTACACCAGTCTCATAACAGTTGCTCTATTTTTTCTGTGAATGAAATCATTTCTTAATATTTAAAATTAAGAGTTTGGCTGAGAAGATTTCAAGCTGCCTTCCAGTAATGACATCCCTTGTTTCTAATGTTGTAACAGCAGTGTGAGCTTTTGCTCTATAGAGGATGTGACAGACAAGAATTAAAATTTACTAGTCTCTGCAATAAATACTAGATCTGAGAAGCTAAAGAGAAGCGGGTTGATCAAAGTGGACATTCTAATCTGTTAGGTTAGCAGATTTGCAAAGCAGTAGGAACATTATTGCTGGAGGAGGAGATGGTCTTATTTACACTGGAATGTGTGTAATGCTGTTGACAGTTACTTAGAGTTACTGTAATTTTTGCTCTAAAATGCCTCCAATCATTCTTGTCAGTTTAAATGCTACTTATCCTTCAAATAATTCTTAAATTCTGATTGTGTGTTTCAGTAAGTTGTGTAATAGGAGTAAAACACTGATTGGTTTGCTTCTAAATAATTCAAAGTAAGTTGGTTGACAAAAAGTTAAGGTTTTTTTTAAACCACTTATTATAGTGGTTTTTAAGAAAGTTTCCATTTAAAAAAAAAGAAAGGTGTTTTTCACTTTCCAAATGTGCCTAGGTTAAAGGAATTATTAAGTATTTCAAGAAGATTTCACTTTGGTAGGTCCCTGGTTGAGGGTAAAGGTCTCAGATCAAGTTTTCCATAATGGCTACTTTTTAGGTACTTCTGGTTATGGTGGTATAATCAAAATGAGTTCAGCTAAAAAAATTTCAAATAGTGCTCTTTTTCTTGAACATGTGTGTTAGTGGTACTACTTTCTAAAGAAATCTCTATTTATGTGAAATGAAAAACTTACTTTTCATTCTAGGTGAAGGTGTTCAAGGGGAATGGGAATTTGAGTTTAATAAGTACCTTCTGTGTGCCGGGCTTTGGGTAATCCTCCATTACTGCATCTCATTTGAACTTCACTTCAGCTCTTAGAAATTGGTTGTCCTTTTTTCATTTGTACCTATGCTAACACTGAGACTGAAAGCATTCTAGGGAGATGAAAATGATCAAAGTCCAACTCCAGGTACGAAGATTGAATAATCTTGAAGAGTGATTTAGGAAGGTTGCTGCTTAAGTTGATTGAGTTTCAAGAAATTTAAAATCTGAGGGGCACTTGGATGGCTCAGTCGGTTAAGCATCTGCCTGCATCTCAGGTGTCCTGAGCCCAAGTCTGGCTCCCTGCTCATTGTGTGTGTGTGTGTGTGTGTGTGTGTGTGTGTGTGTGTGTGTGCGTGTGTGTGTGCGTGCGCGCGTGCGCGCTCTCTCAAATAAATAACTAAAATTAAAAAACTTAAAAATATGAGTGGGATGGGAGTTGGGACTGCAGTATGCGTATCACTGTTTTGTTTACTCTTATTTCCCTTTAAAAACTATTTACAGGGCAATTACAATTCTTGAGAGAGGTAACTGCAGACCATTGCATTTTTAAGGAAAAATGAGACATGTTTAAACAAACAATTTTACATGGCATTCATTTCCTTCAGTAGGGGATCTTTGAAAATATTTGCACTTAGGTGAAAGTACACATTGGTTAGTCTAATCGTTTAAGTGGCTGTGTGTATCTTCCCTGCTAGCAGGAGAGACATAGAGGAACAGACTATATTTATTCTTATTTTCCTGGTCATGTTAAATGTTCTATTCACCCTGATTTCAGTCATTTTGGGGGTCAAACATCTTAGTTCTGGAGGCTTAAAGTAGTAGATACTTGTCATATTTGTGATGAATTAAACATACTAAATTAATTTTAAAGGGATTAAAGGTTATGTGATTTCCCCTGTCACCCCCTTGTCAGTCATGTTAGCGTTCCTAACTTGACCACAAGTGGAGGATTTTAATCGTTTTATGGAATTAGGCAGAGCTGTATGCAAGCCCCGAATACTTGTGGAGGGTGCAGAGTGTGGATGGTGGATGTTCAGTCTCCTTCATGTTGTTTAATTGATATGTAATAGCCAGCTCACAATTTTCTCTTCATCCTTTGCTGAGTGAACATAAGTGAAGGGAAAATGGAATAACAATATTTATTAAATCTTATAAAGAGTATTAAAATATAATTCAAGGGAGAGATGATTTATTTTATTTTTTAAAAGATTTTATTTATTTGACAGAAATAGCGAGAGAGGGAACACAAGCAGGGGGAGTGAGAGAGGGAGAAGCGGGCTTCCTGCCGAGCAGGGAGCCCCATGTGGGACTTAATCCCGGGTCTCTGGGATCATGACCTGAGCCAAAGGCAGTTGTTTAACCAACTGAGCCACCCAGGCACCCAAGAAGTGATTTATTATTGGAACCTTGTGATCTTTCAAACTTAAATGAAAAATCTATGGATTAGCAAAATGTAGTTACTTTAATTTTGGTGACATTAAACCTTAGTATTTATATTCTTGTAACATAATTTTTTTCCTTTGGGAATTAAAAAATAGAGATATTTTCTTTTCACTGGGTGATGATAAGTTGTAAAGCGTGTGCGATAACCACAGGTTTCTGGGTTTAGCAAGCAATTGTTAATAATTGGTTCAAACAATTGATATTGCTGTATGTTTAGTGCTGGTTATATTTTTAAGTTGATTTTGGCCATTTTTTTTCAGTAACTATGCATGCTGCAGTCCATGTAATTTTAATTTTGTAGAATAGAAAAACTTAGTCATTAAGATTATTTTTTTTTCATTAAGATTAATTTGTAATGGACGAAGCCAGATTGAGAAACAATCTGGCTTTACTTAGGTCTTACTTAAGTCCTAATTTTCACACTTTTAAAGTAGCTTCCTGTTTTCATGCCTGTTCATTTGTCCTATAGAGAAGGGATATATGTGTGTATGTGTGTGTGTTTGTTGCACTGTTATCTTCTATCACAAATAGGAAACATTAGTTATGCACTTACATATTTTGGAGTTCACCAATTTTTATTTGTATCATTCACATATCAATATGTGAATTATAAATCCACTCTGTCTACAATTTAGGAAGATTCATTTCTCAGGACCAAGTATGCATAATTATTCTGTTACACTAATGTATAAATTTTTCTCTGAAATAAGTTTATCTTAATTCAAGTATATATATATATATATATATATATATATATATATAGTGAAATCTTAATTAATATTTAAGTGCAACTAGAAGCTGATATTTGTGAGGCATCAATATAGTCCTGTGGCAAACATTTGTTTATTGGATAATATCTGGTCATTATTCTAAAAATTAACCATTATTCCGAAATAACTCATTACAGGTCAGCTGGTATAATTTTCAAAGATTAGCTGATTGAGAAGTTATTAATGCAATTATTTGGGCTCCACCAAAGGGTAGAGTTGAGGTATTCAGGAAAAAAAAAAAGTAAAAAACAGCAGGATTTTTTTTCTCTTTTGTTTTATTTAAGAAAACATTGATATCAGAGGTGGAAAAACAAGAGATGCAGAAAGCATATATTCTCACTTTTCCTTTTTACTGAGACTTGAAAAACTTAATGATTCAATGAAAAACAAAGACTCCGATCATTTTTCCTTACAACTCCTTTCAGTGAATGCATTTCATTTTTAAGGATACATTTTTAAGGACAAGGCAGAGAAACACATGCACACACAAGTTTGAGTTGAGCAGTGTTTATTTAAATAAGATTTCTTTTTGAACGGAAAGGAAGAAATGTGGAAGATGGGGAGGCCAACTTGCTCCCCTGACACATGGCATCAGAGTAAAGTAAGTTATGAAAGTTAGAATTCTCGTAAGAATCTGAGAAGACACAGATAAAACGGCATTTACAAAACTGTGTTTAAAAATAAAACTCATCGATCCTTTCATGCTGCATTTTTTTAAAATGTAAGCAGCAGTTTCTTGTATTAACTCTTCCCATACTCAGCAGTGTGACATGGTGGAGACCGATGATGCTAGGGTGTGAGGGTCTCCGGTTACTAGTCCTTTGCATTTTTTTTAGATTCTTGGAATGTTTTATTTTGTCACTGGTCTGATTTAATTTAGACAATGCCTGATTCATTTCCTGAACTGTATTTATGAGCCTATGCCATTTGTGTGACTAATGTACACAGCGGAGTTAGTGCTGTCCAATCTAGGGAATATTGGAATGCTGGGAGGTTTCCTGGGATTAGCAATGTGGGATCATGGAGGAGGTAGTCTGGCCTGCGGCTCATTGTGGAAGGGACATCCTAACTCCTTACGGAAGCCATGACCAGATCATGCCCACTATGTGTAGGAACAGGAGGCTGCTCACGTCCAGTGAGAATTTGCTTTCTTCTCACTTCAGAACTATCAGTTTCCAGGTCTGATCGATGGTAGTACTGTCTGTGGGTCCATTCAAGAATTCACCTCCCAGGGTTTCTGTCCCGACTCAGTTACCTACCTGATAACAACGTGGTCTTGAGCAATTTCCCTTTCTAAGCTGGATCCCCGCCTGCAGAGGAACATTTAGGGTGTTGCCAGGCTCACAGGCGGCAGTCCACACCGCGCTCTTCACATGGCATGTGAATAGTTCCCTCATTTGTCAGCTGGCGTGTCTCTTAAATCCTTTCTGATATAATTCCTCTTTGGCTTTCTGCTTTTTGTTTTCATTACTTTGGTCGTTTAGGAAGTTTTTTTCCTCCCATCCTCTTTAAAAATATTTTAACGTAAAATAGAATAGGTCACGGAATGACAATATATTCATCACCCAACTTCAACAATCTCCAACTTTCTGCTTTCTTGTTATCTCTGTTTTCCCCCCCACATGCCTTTTATCCCCTAGATTATTTTAGAGCAAGTCCCACACACTGTGTTATTTTGCTTATAAATAAGAAAGTTTTTTTTCTTTTTTTGCATGGACATTGTTTGGCATTGAAGATTGTACTAAATGTGGCTCTGAAAAGAATGATCTTGGGGCACCTGCATGTCTTAGTCAGTTAAGCATCTGCGTTCAGCTCAGGTCATGATCCTAGGGTCCTAACATTGAGCCCTGCATTGGGCTGTCTGCTTAGTGAGGAGCCTGCTTTCCTTATCCTTCCGCTGCTTCTCCTGCCTGTGTGCTCTCTCTCTCTCTGTCAAATAAATAAATAAAAGCTTTAAAAAAAATGAAAAGAATGACCTTGGAAAGAGTATATAATGTGCTCCTGTTTTAATGTACGTCAATATAATGCTCATATTTTTGTTTCTTTGATATCATTATAAAGGAAAAAGCTTAAGACTGTAGTTATGAAGACATAAAGGTGGTGGAATTAGCTTTTAAATAAATTCCAGTATGTTAAATCCAAAAGAAGGGAAATTTTGAAATCAGTTGTTTAGCTGTGATTCTGGGGTAGAGATATTTTCATGATTTGACCTCACTCTATGAGAAATTAAATTATAGGTGATTCTCTTACGGAGGATTTTTCCTTGCTTTCCTGAAGTCCATTTTCCGAACTCTTAGAGCTGTGTAGCTGAAAAGCCTTGTTTAGAGCAAGAAAGAGTGCTTCCTCCTGTGACCTCCTTAATGCTTCTTCTCACTCAGTATTTTGCATCAGTATGCAACAGTTGGGACATCTTTCATAAACCAGTGTTTCATCAGTCTTTCAAAATAAATTCTGAGACCCAACAGCTAGTTAATGTTATCTGAAGGCAGTTACTAAGGTTTCATTAAACAATGGTGAAGTTTGCTTTCTCTAGTATTGCTCACCATTTCTCGGGTTAGTTGGTTTCTGCTATGTGATTATTTGCTTTAGGCCCTTTTGATTGCAAGGAGGAGATATGAAGTCAGATAGTTTTGAATAATGATCACCTCTCTGTGTGATGGGACAGTGGGAATTCTGAAAGGCAACATAAGGGCGACTCTCACTCTAGTACCTTTGTCGTGACCCAGCTGATATTAGGACATTGGTGCCAGTTGACCTGTTTGTGTCTTTTTGGTTCCTCACTGCTTCTGTGTTCTCCTCGCTTCGGCTTGCCCTAACTTGAGGCTGCCGTGAACCTCATGGTACTGACTTAACACACTGCGGTCCCTTTCTCCGGCTTTTTTTCTGCTTAAATTCTCACTGCAGCATCTCTCATCCACTCCCTCTATTCGGGCTTGTATTCTTGTGGGAGAGAATCTCATTGGCTCAGTTCACATTTTGGGACTCTGACCAGTCCATGGATCGGCTATTAAACTGCGGGGGACGTGGGTGAGGCCGTTTCGTGGAGTGTTCCATGGGCGTGATAGCCATCATTACTGACTTGTCTAGTACACTCATCATGTTCTCCGATGTTATTTTCACCAAACTAATATTAATATTGATTCATGGTAAGCCACCTTCTCTTTCTTTCAGTAGCAGTTTATATCCTCACTTTAGCAATACAACCATTCTAATAATACAGTTTCTGATCTCTGGTCCTTATTGGCTTCCTGTGTTGTTTAGGGTTTGTGTTCGTAATTTTCCTTTCCTTTTTAATATTTTGATATTCAGAAATTATTTGAATGTTGTTCTTTTAACAATAAATGTAAACCTATTTTTAAGGTATAATAAACATACAGAAAAGTGCACAAATCATAAGTGCACCCTTGATGCAGTTTCACAAAGTGAATATATGTAGGCAGCACCCAGATCAAGCAGTTGACATGATCAGCCCTCCAGAAACTAACCTTATGTCCCTTCCCCTTCACTACCCCTAGCTATGGGTAACTACCAGCCTTAGTAATAACACTAGGGATTGCTTTTGCATATTTTTGAACTTCATCGTGGACTCATGCAATAAGTACTCCTTTGTGTCAGACTTCTTCCTGTCAACATCATGTTTGTCAGGGTGATTTGTGTTGTTGGGTGTTGTGGTTCACTCATTTTCATTTCTTTATGATAGTCTCCTGGATGAACATACAAGGTCTTCCTTGACTTATGTCCTGATAAACCATCATAAGTTAAAAATATTGTCAGTAAAAAAAAACACAACATTTAATACACCTAGCCTACCAAACATAGCTTAGCCTAACCCACCTTAAATATATTCCGAACACTTATATTTGCCCTGTAGTTGGGCAAGTCATATAACACAGAGCCTATTCTATAATAAAGTATTGAATATCTCATGTAATTTATTGAAAACTCTACTGCAAGTGATCAACACAGTATTTGTATGAATACAGAATGGTTGTTAGTACTTCAGTTGTTAGTAGTCGTGACTGTGTGGCTGACTGGGAATCGTGGCTCATAGCCATCGCCGAGCATCAGGAGAGAGGATCATATTGCATATCACTAGCCTTGGAGAAGGTTAAACTTCACTATTTAAAGTTTGGTTTCTACTGAATGTGTATTGCTTTTGCTATCATAAAGTCAAAAAAATCATAAGTCACACCATTCTAAGTTGGGAACTGTCTGTACAATTTTCTTTATCTAGTATTGATAGACATCTCGATTGTTTCCACTTTGAAGCTATCACAAATAATATGGCTGTGGAAGTTCCCGTACAAGTCTTTTGGTGTGCAAGTGTGTATGCATTTCTGTTAGGTATATGCCCAGGAATGAAATTATTGTTTCATAGGCTGTACAACATTTGGCTTCAGTAATTATAGCTAAACAGTTTTCCAAAATAACTGTATCAGTTTATGTTCCCACCAACTATGTATAAGAATTCCACTTGCTCTATATCCTTGCTTGACACTTGGTATTTTTTGTCTTTTAGATTTAAACATTCTGGTGGGTCTGTAGTAGTATCTCATTCTGGTTTTCATTTTCATTTCTCTGATAATGAGGTTGAATACCTTTTCAAGTATTTATTGACCATTTGATTGTTCTCTGCCTTGAAATGCTTATTCAGACTTTTGCCCATTTTTTATTGTGTTGCCTTACTGATCTGTAGGAGTTTTCATTTATTTGTTTTTATTTAAAAATATCTAAATTTTAATTTAATTTAATTAATTTAATTTCAGAAAGAGAGCATGAGCCAGGGGAAGGGACACAGAGAGAGAGAATCTGAAGCAGACTCCATGCTGAGCACAGTGCTCCAGGCAGGGACTCTATCTCAGGACTATGGTGAGATCGTGACCTGAGCTGAAAGCAGGAGTCAAATGCTTAACTGACTGAGCCAACCAGGTGACCCTGTAGGGGTTTTTAAATATTAAGTTAAACTATATGAATTGCTGGGTTTGTACATAAAATTATTGAATATCCGAATTTCATATTGTTCATTCTAATCTATATGAAGATATAAGTCTTTTGTTAGTTATATATATTGCAAACATTTTCCACCTCGGCTTGCCTTTCTACTCTCTTAAAGGTGCCTTTTGATGAAGAGAGGTTTAAAACTTTAATGTACTGTAATCTGTCTTTTTCTTTATGACATTTGTCTCCCCATGATATGGATAGGGATGGGGACGATATGCAGAAGTGCTTTGTGTGGAGGGGGCAGGAGCTGGGGCCCTTTTCTGCTACTTTATGGTCAACGCAGTCAAGAGGATCACAAAAGACACAGTAGGAAGTTAAATAGAGTGTGCCTGCAGCAGTTTCAAATTACCATACTAGGATGTTTTCCTTTTGGAGGAAGGCTGTAGTGATAATTCTGAAAGACAAAAAAAATCATAGTGTTCTGTCCTCCACATACCTTCTACAGTCTGAGATATTTCTCCCCCTCTTTACATCTGCACTTTTCAGCTGTAAGGGTCAGGTGCAAGAGGGACAGGGAGGGCACTTTTATAAAACTTAACCAGAGTTGGGCGCCTGGGTGGCTCAGTGGGTTAAAGCCTCTGCCTTTGGCTCAGGTCATGATCTCAGGGATCCCGGGAGCCTGCTTCCTCCTATTTCTCTGTCTGCCTCTCTGCCTACTTGTGATCTCTCTCTTTCTGTCAAATAAATAAATAAAATCTTAAAAAAAACCCCAAAACTTCACCAGAGTTAAGCTTGAATCCCTGATGCCTCTTTTAGCTATGCTGCCACCTGGAGTTTAGATCAACCCAGCTGGCCCAGAGGTGCTGCGAGGGGAAAAAAAATGCATCATGTCCAGCAATGTTCAAGATGGAATCCTCAGTTTTCAAAATGTACTTGTATAGTAGGCTGTAATTCTTTCCCCTTTTGTCCTGACTATTACCCAAGAGGTAGCCAAGAAGGAATGATGCCTTTCTTGGAATGCCCGCTTTCCATGATCAAATTGCCTTCCTAAAGTGTATGGACTGGGGACAATGAGGAAGAGTGAGGTGGACAATCAGTCCATTCCTGAGTACACAGATTCATATCAAGGGCCACAGTGGTGTGGCTGGAAATAACCTGAAAATTATCAGTAATGGTGAGACAGCACTTCTTATCCTGAGAGGGGTTCAGAGGTCTGAGGTAGCCATCTGCCAGGAGTGGCAGGGGGAAACACCCCCGGGGACATGAAATAGAGTCAGGCTCCATCAGCTTGGGTGAATCAGCCTACTTGACTCCAGCAGGTCCTCAGCCCTTCCTGTGGGCACCTGCAGACAATTCAGCCAGCAAACACAGGTTGTTCATGTTTCCAAAGAAGGGTCTCTTTAGTCTCCCTGGCTGCAATTTTCCAGGTGGCAGACCAAACAGGTGACCATTGGCAACAGCCCAAAAGCCGGAGTCTTGGCCCCTAACCAGAGCAACGACATCTCCTTTGACTTCTGTGGAGCTGGCCCTGAGGCTGAGTGTCCATGGTGCCCAGTGCATACCACTAGGTTTCAGCCTAGCCAAGCCGTCAGTGAACCAGGCCCAGACATTTAGGCAATCTGCACGTATTGGAGGGAGGTCCCACTGAGTCACTGGCTTTGCTTTAGGTAGCAGAGCAGATCAGGTTCCCCATAGACGAATACTTTCTACTTTTTGAAATGTAAAGCTGAGATGTTCCTGAGGAGCTGCATCCTCCAACGTACATTTTCCATTTGACAAGCAAGTTTTTAACCCTTCCCATCATTTGTTCTTGAGTCTGAGTAGATTCATTCTAAAATGGGAAATTTCAGGTTGAAGAATTACAAGGCTTCTATGGGTCAGTTTTGACAAGGACTCAGCAGTAAGCTAGTAGTTGTCTGCATGCCTTGTAATTTGGTTTGAATGTTGGACATTGTGTATGAAAAATCACAAAAGTAATTTAAGGCTCTGCTTGATCCTATTTTCCTTTAGAGAGGATTTACTTTTGCTTTCTTGCAGGTATAAATGTGGGGTTATGTTACATTTATCCATTCTGGGATTGAACTGGTGAAAACTAGGTTTCAGGTTTTGTGAGAATATGTCCATTTCCAGTTTGCATTAATTTCTGAAGTATAGACTTTCCAGGGGGATTATCTGGAATTCTGGATGTTTACAGGAACTTCTTCTTGGTCTCCTCCATCCCCAGGAGACTGCCAGGAACTCTGCGCTGGTTTCCAACCTCCTACCTGCTGCTTTCTGAATGGCCCCCTAGCCTCTTGGCTTTGTACTACTTAGAAACTGGCAAATTCCTTGAGAGGAACAGCTTCAAAGACTTGTCAGATTCGCTCGTTTGCTTCGCTTCTCTAAGGTGTGTACTCTGTAGGTCCTGGCTTAGGTCTTGTTAGCTGACTGATGCTTTCAAGTGGATTCTTTTTGTGTATTGTGTCCAGGTTTTCTAATTGTCCGCAGTGTGTGTATGTTAAGCTGGAGAGTAGGGTAAGGTTTATAACAAGCTATGTGGCCATTACTACTCAACAGTGAGTTTTAATAGTGAATCTAAATCAAAATCAGTAAAACTCCCTTCAGAACAGTGAAAGAGTTATCTTGTGTTTCTTTTTTTTTTCTAGAAATATATCTGTTAATTACCTCTAATTCAGTAATGATAAAAGAAGTCGTCGTAATTAATCCTTATTTTATCAGTTCAATCTGAACATCTTTGAATATGGTGTTTTTGAACATAATAAAACAAAGGTATACTTTCGTAGTCATAAGGTCTTTTTATAGGTCTTTATCTTATTACTGAGTGGCAAAGTGAATATTTTGAGGGTACTGAGATGTCAATCCCATTTTATTTCTTACACCGTGGATTAAGTTTAAACTTTTCTTTTGGATAGTTTCCTTGTATCTGATGTCTGTCTTTCTCCCTCCCTCCCTCCCTTTCTCTGCGACGCACCCCTCCCATCTGTCTGTCTGTCTATCATCTTAGTTTATGAGTACTTAATTTAAAACAGTCATCTTTCTGGGGCACCTGGGTGGCTCAGTTGTTAGGCATCTGCCTTCGGCTTGGGTTGTGATCCCAGGGTTCTGGGATCAAGCCCCCAGTCGGGCTTCCTGCTTGGCAGGAAGCCTGCTTCTCCCTCTCCTGCTCCCCCTGCTTGTGTTCCCTCTCCAGCTGTCTCTCTCTGTCAGATAAATAAATAACATCTTAAAAACAAAAAAGAACAATCATCTTTCTCCTGGCATAAGTTAGCCATTTCTTCTAAGAGAGTAAAACAAAATACAATTAGACCATTTCATTTAGGATACTAACTTGTTATTTTTTTTATACACCTTGTTTTATATTATGTGGTTGTAAAAGCTACCATTACTGAGTTCTAATTTTGGGTCAAAGAGCCAGGCATTCTATATACATTATCTCATTTATGACAACATTCCTGAGATGACAGTGTCCTCTTTGTTTTGCAGATGAAGATAGTGAGGCCTAGAGTAGTTTAGTAATTTACCCAGGGCAAAATTTTATTAAATGACAAACTTGGTTCATAGAACCTAGTTTAATAACTTAGCATTTGTTGAACTTGGCCTTAACGAGGATCTAAAAACATATAACCAGGAGGGAAAAGTTTTTGTCTTCAGTCTTATTCTTCTCTGTCATGGTTCATTTGCAGTTTGAGTGGAAAACTTCTCAGACTGATCTGGCCACATCTGTAAAGCCCATAAAACAAGTTGTTATTTCCACTCCAGATTGATGGAATTATATCAACAAAGCAAAGCTATGGGCTCATATTTGTATAAAGAAGCATTAGAATCAGTTAACATAACCTCTACAATCTCTATCTGCTTGGCTCTGTGTGGAGGGCTGGAAAGCTGGGTCATGGTGGAGAGTGGGATGTTGGGGATTAGGTCATTCTGTATTCAGAGAACACCATCTCTCCTGTGCTGCTGACTTCCAGCACCAGAGGGGCTTAGCATTGAAGATGTAAAAGATATAGCCCTCTCTGCCATGTCAGACCTTGCTTATGCTGGGACTTTCAACGGTGAGAAGATTTCTTGTATCTTGATGTGAGTCTACATCCTCAGTGTCTTGATTTATATTACTGTTTTTGGTCACTAGGTCTACTAGGTTATAACCTTGCCTGATCCAGCACAATGAATACTATTGTCTGAAATATTGGGTAACCCAAAATAATATTTGTCACCTGTACGTAGTCTTTCTGTTCTGGGCACCGAAGTATCTTCTTGTATTTGTTTGGTCGGCAAACAAAACAAAACAGATGAACTCTTGTCTCTGGAATTTGTAGTCAAATGGTTGAACAGTAATATCAGTAGTATCCTGTGATTGTAGTGCCTTAGGTCTAGTTTCCTCCTGTGAATGTTATTATAAAAATTAATTTTCATGGGCGACCTGAAACCATAAAGCATCCTACAAGAAAACATGTGCAGTAATACCTTTGTCATCAGCTGTAGAAACATTTTTCTAGATATGTCTCCACAGGCAAGGGAAACAAAAGCAAAATTAAACTATTGAGACTGTACAAAAATAAAAAGCTTTTGCACAGTGAAGGAAACCATTAACAAAACCAAAAAAGCATCCTACTGAAATGGGAAAAGATATTTGCAAATGATATATCTGATAATGGCTTAATACCCCAAATATATAAAGAACTTGTACAACTCGGTGTGCCTGGGTGGCTAAGTCGTTAAGCATCTGCCTTCAGCTCAGGTCATGATCTGGAGTCCGGGGATGGGTCCCTGCATCAGGCTTCCTGCTCGGCGGGAAGCCTGCTTCTCCCTCTCTCACTCCCCCCACTCGTGTTCCCTCTCTAGATGTGTTTCTCTCTGTTAAATAAATAAAATCTTAAAAAAGAAAAGGACATATACAATTCAATATGAAAAAAAGAAACAATATGATTAAGAAATGGGCAGAAGATCTGAATAGACATCTTTCTAAAGTAGACATGCAGGTAGGCAGCAGACACATGAAATAATGCTCAGCATTACTAATTATCAGGGCAATGCAAATTAAAACCACAATGAGATATCACCTCATACCTCTCAGAAAGCCTAAAACCAAAAGTGCAAGAAATACCAAGTGTTGGTGAAGATATGGAGGAAAAAGGAGCCCTCGTGCATTGTTGGTGGGAATGCAAATTGGTATAACTACTTTGAAAAACATTTAAGAGGTTCCTGAATAAATTAAACATAGAATTGTCATATGACCTAATAATCCTACTTCTGGATATTTATCCAAATAAAATGAAAACACTAATTTGAAAAGATATATGTACTTCTGTGTTTATTGAAGCATTATTTACTATAATGAAGATATGGAAACAACCCAAGTATCCATCCATAGATGAATGGATAAGGAAAACGTGGTGTATTTATACAATGGAATATTATTCAACCATCAAAAGGAAAGACATCTTGCCATTTGCAACAATATGGATGGATTTAGAAGGTATAATGCTAAGTGAAATAAATCACTGAGGGAAAGACAAATACCATATGATTTCATTCATATGTGTACTGTAATAAACAAAACAAATGAACAAAGAAAAAACATAGAAAAAAACCAGACTCGTAAATGCAAGAAAACAAACTGGTGATTGCCAGAGAGGAGGTGGGTGGGGTGGGGAATGGGTGTAATAGATTAAGGGGATTAGGAATAAATTTATGTTGATGACTACTGAGTAATGTGTACAGTTGTTGAATCACTGTATTTTATATCTGAAAATATAATACTTATGTTGATTATACTTCACTTAAAAATTTTTAAATTTATTTTCAGCATGCCAGTTTGAGCTGAGACCATCCTCCTTCCTGTTCACCTGCCATGTCTTTGTCTTATAGCAGTGGAGATATAATGGCTTTCCATCTGGCTGAATGGTACAGAATGCGTAGTACATTGAGGCAGAGTTCCTGAGTTCAAGTTCTAGATCCACCTTTAACAAGCTGTGGCTTCTCAAGCTTAGTCATTTCCTTATCTGGAAAATGGGCATGATAATTCCAACTTTGTAAAGAAAGTAGGAATATTAAATTAATTGAGAAAATCTTTGTGAAAAGTGTTTTGTAGTCTAAAATGCATTAAGAATAGTATTTAAAAATTTTCAGTTACATTTTTTCATGTAAATGATGGCACTTTAAAACAGCATATTAGTTGAAAGTTTGATCGCTACAGATGACATTCTGTTCATTTTATGGTTCATTTTGTGACCAGATAGCCTTTCTGCCAAGTTTGGAGGCATTTTTATGAGTCCAAGTTTTTAAATTTCAATGGACGATATTTAGTGGATGACAAATTCCTTGAGAAATAGTTAGAAGATTACTCTAAATGTAGGAAAATATTACCTTTAAGGATAATGAGTAGAGAAGTTTCTCTTCGACATTTAAATCCTTTCTGTTGTATGGATCCTTTTGACTATAATAAATATTAAACATATGAGACTGAGATTAATAGGTATTTTTTTTCCAGAAGGAAGATGTAGCTAAATTGATATTTGCTTTAAAGATTCAAAGTTTTTCTTTATAGAGAGCATATTTAATGTCTCTTTTATACAGAGAATGTACACTGAAAAGTAAATAAATCCACAACTTACTCCTTTTTCTCCTTTTTGGTATAAACTGCCGTGTTAACAGAACATTTTTTAAAGCAGTTTTTTATTTATAAAAACAATGTTTCTGGGATCTAATGTGTACTGCATGGTGACTGTAGTTAGCAATACTATATTGTATAATTGAATTTGCTAAGAGAGTAAATCTTAAATGTTCTCACCATACACACACAGGTAACTTTGTGAAGTGATAGATTTATTAACCTTATCATGGTAATCATTTCACAACCTATAGTGTATCACATCATCACTTTGTGTACTTCAGATGTACACCATATTGTCAATTATATTTCACTAAAGCTGGGGGAGAAGGAAATCAGTGAGTGGCTATAGATAGTGTATATTTTCTGATTCCATGAGTTATATTAGAAGTGATTGGTCATTGTGTAGACACATCATTAAATCTTAAACTCATTCTCATAAAAGGAGTATAATGGTTACTGTGTAAAATTTGAAAAATCAAAGTGAATTATAAAATAAGAAAGTTAAAACATTCTGAAATCCTATCCCTCAGAGAAAACTATGTTGTTGGAGGAGTTCCTTCAAGGACTTTTCTGAGCATGCATATAAATAATAGACATTGTTGTTGTTGTTGTTATTTATTTATTTATTTATTTATTTTAGTGGGTGGTAGAACAGAGGGAGAGGGTGACAGAGAATCTCAAGTAGGCTCCACACCCAGCATGGATTCTGTCATGAGCTCGATCTCACAATGCTGAGATCATGACCTGAACTGAAATTAAGAGTCTGATGCCTAACCGACTGAGCCACCCAGGCACGCGTATATAATAGACATTTGTAAAGTGGGGCACACTTGGGATCATATTGCATGTAGAGTTTTGGAACCTGTTTTTTTTTTTAAGATTTTATTTATTTATTTGACAGAGAGGGAACACAAGCAAGGGAAGCAGCGGGCAGAGGGAGAAGCAGGCTTCCCACCAAGCAGGGAGTCTGATGCAGGCTCCATCTGAGAACCCTGGGATCATGACCTGATAGAAGGCAGATGCTTAATGACTGAACCACCCATGTGCCCCTATTTTTTATTGAGGTATAGTTGACACACAAGATCCTGATTTTTAAAATTGAGCATTATATTGTGAGTGCTTTGTTTGCTAGTATATATTCTTTGAAAACATTATTTTTAATGACTGTACAACGTTCTTTCTGTCACACAGATAACATATTCCGACTGTCAGGTCTTTAGGTTGTTTTAATATGGAGTTTTGCTTTGCAGTTATTTTTCATTTTTTATTCTTTCATCATATTTATTATAATATTTTACCACAAATTTTCATATACCTTTGTTTTTATATATTTTTAAATACTAATTTATTTTATTTTTTTCAGTGTTCCAAGATTCATTGTTTATGTCCCATACCCAGTACTCCATGTAATTCGTGCCCTCAATCCCCATCATTAGGCTCACCCATTGCCCCCACCCCCCCTCCCTCCCAAAACCTTCAGTTCATTTCTTAGAGTCCAAAGCCTCTCATGCTTCATCTCCCTCTCTAATTTCTCCAGCTCACATATCCTTTCCTTCTCCCATTGTCCTCCATGTTACTCCTTGTGCTCCACAAGTAAGTGAAACCATATGATACTTGACTTTCTCTGCTTGACTTATTTCATTCAGCATAATCTCCTCCAATCCTGTCCATGTTGCTACAAAAGTTGGGTATTCATCCTTTCTGATGGAGGTGTAATATTCCATTGTATATATGGACCATATCTTCTTATCCATTTATCTTTTGAAGGGCACCTTGGCTCTTTCCACAGTTTGGCGATTGTGGTCACTGCTGCAGTGAACATTGGGTACATGTGGTCCTTCTGGTCACTACATCTGTATCTTTGGGATAAATACCCAATAGTGCAATTGCAGGATCATAGAGTAGCTCTATTTTTAATTTTTTAAGGAATTTCCACACTGTTTTCCAAAGCGGCTGCACCAACTTGCGTTCCCGCCAACAGTGTAAGAGGGTTTCCCTTTCTTCACAGCCTCTCCAACACTTATTTCCTGTCTTGTGAATTGTGGCCATTCTGACTGGTGTAAGGTGGTATCTCAGTGTGGTTTTGATTTGAATTTTCCTGATAGCTAATGATGATGAACATTTTTTCATGTGTCTGTTAGCCATTTGTATGTCTTCTATGGAGAAGTGTCTGTTCATGTCTCCTGCCCATCTTTTGATGTGATCATCTTTTTTTCATTGCTGAGTTTGAGGAGTTCTTTATAGACCTTGGATATCAGCCCATTATCTGTAGTGTTATTTGCGAATATCTTCTCCCATTATGTGGGTTGCCTCTTTGTTTTGTTGACTGTTTCCTTTGCTGTGCAGAAACTTTTTATTTTGATGAAGTCCCAAGAGTTCATTTTTGCTTTTGTTTCCTTTGCCTTTGGAGATGTGTCTTGAAAGAAGTTGCTGTGGCCGATGTCAAAGAGGTTACTGCCTATGTTCTCTAGGATTTTGATGGATTCCTGCCTCACGTTGACGTCTTTCATCCATTTCGAGTTTATCCTTGTGTATGGTGCAGTGACCATCGGCATGACATTTGTGAATAAATTGTCGAGGCAGGTGGAGACACATACAAACAAATGAACAAACAAAAAAAGCAGGAAGTGAGAGTCCTTTTAACCACCATGATAAGGGTATTTCCCCCAAGTTCTCCACCTTAACGAAAAACTGTTCTCTTTTAATGTATACCCCACTTGTGTTTCAAAGTGGCTTGGTAATTGGTTGAAAACCCAGCATGAAACATACATTTCTGGAATGAAAGTGCGATCTCATCTGTGAATATAATACAGAAATAAATATGGCCAAATATGGTTGTCTAATTTTTGGAAATAAAACTAGACTCTGAATGCTTTTTGGTGGAATTTACTCTCCCTAGGGATAATATTTGTTATGATTAGTTGGAGTGCCTGGGGCCATGATCAATGAGCTCCATTTGAATGCACAAAGTAGAAATGCCCAAAATTACTGTGTTCGATTGATTTTAATCATACTTGGGTTAATAATGTTTTATATTTTCTAAAATCAGGATGTGTTTTCAATCAGTATATCCATTTGATTAATGTGGTAGTATTATTCCTACAAACTTTTACTAACTTGTGTTACATTTTACAATACCATCATAGAAGCAAAAAAAAAAAAAAAAGGAAAGAAAGAAAAAAAATTGATGGCTTTCAGACTAAAATATTTGGCATTTATTTGTGTTTTCAAAGGTCTTTGCTGTGTGCATATTTGCAAGAACATGGAGGTATATGGATGTCTATGTTGTATAATGTACTATGAACCTTTGACCTTTTGATAATGATTAAATATAAATATAGGGAATATCATGACCATGTGAGAAAGGGGAAAGCTCAGTTCTTGGCTAAAAAAAAAAAAATCCACTTGAAAGATGGTGGATGTTACTGTCAACTGATCTTTACCTTGGTGGATTTTAATCTCTTCCTGTAGCTCCTCTGGGCCACAAGATCTTGGGTCAGTAAAATTCATATAACACACTTCTTCATGAAACTACAATATTATTTACTTCTTTTGGCAATGGATTTCGTTTTTCATATTCTTCATTGTGGTTAGAGAACGGCAAACTTTCACTGATCCTTAAATTTAATTGTGTTACCTTTTGTGTTTTAGAATGACCGAAACAAAACAACTGAAGGTTATACTGATTTTTTCCTACCTTTAATATTGCTAACAAACACCTTGCCTCCTTCCGTATTTTGTTAACATCCCATCTCCCACCCCCCCTCTAGCCCCTGGCCCATGGGCCAGAGAGAATATTGTATCCCTGGGGCCCAACCTGCGCTCCCCCATCGTGGCTTTTGGTAATGAGAGTAATTTTGGCTGACAGGCAGAACTCCCGAAAGAATATTACTGAATTTCTTATATCCTTCTATTTTTTTTTTTTTTTTAGATTTTATTTATTTATTTGACAGAGACAGAGATCACAAGTAGGCAGAGAGGCAGGCAGAGAGAGAGGAGGAAGCAGGCTCCCCGCTGAGCAGAGAGCCCGATGCGGGCCTCTATCCCAGGACCCTGAGATCATGACCTGAGCCTAAGGCAGAGGCTTTAACCCATTGAGCCACCAGGCGCCCTTATATCCTTCTATTTTACAAGACAGGCGCTTTAGCCAACCAAACCACGGAACCAGCCGTGTCCTTCTATTTTAAAATTTAATCTTGTTGTGAGATTTCTGGTCTTGATATTTGGATAAAACATTTATTTGAAGGTTATTTTAGGGTCCCGGGAGGCAGGTTTGTTTGGAGACGCTCTGTCACTTTGAGTAGAAGAGGAAGATGTATCGGCTTTTCACCTGGCAGCCTTGTTGGCTAGCAAAGTAAGAGGCTTCTAGAGAGTCAACTTTTTCACACACCCTGTGAGCCCATTTCCCAGATTCCTCAGGATTGCTGCTAATGACATCACAGTAAAATCCAGGCAAGCATTTTCCAGATACCTTGTAATCTCTTATGCACATGTGTCTAAAAGTCACTTAAAGTTTTGATGCTGTCTCTTTATATATCCATCATGTAACCGTAGTCCCGATACGTCAGTGCTAGTTACACAGTCACCATAAGAAGGGAAACCTTCCAATTTAGACTTTCTCAAGTCTTGCTGTTGTTAGTGTTAATACCGTCTGGCTTCTCACTGCTCAGTAGATACCACAGTATGACTTCCAAACTTTCCAAGACAATCTTGATTTAAAATATTCTATCTCTACAGTCCTGTAAGAGTGTTTGGGTCTTCAGGCCACAGGGTTGCGATTTGCTTTGGAAATTACAGTACCTGCACTCCCTGACGGCTTTGAAAAAGTTTATACAGTGCTGCTTAAACTCTGAAATGGTGTTCTCAGCAGTCCAAGTAGTACAACTGAGGTGGAAAGAGACTTTATTATGAAAAGGGTTATTGTTTAATGCTGAGGCTTGTGGGTGAGTGTGTACGTGGGGCAGGGTGTGTTAGTAACTAATATTCTCTTCAGAGGGTATTCCCATCCGTTCCCTTCTCATACTAAAAAGTGCTTTCTAAAAAGCAAAACATCTAGTTTTGCTGGGAAAATTACAGTGCATTACGTTTGTCTTTAGAGAACAATATGTAGAGGATAAAATGTCTTTTAAAAGGAAAAAGAAGTTTGATCATGAAATTAATTCACTAGCAGTGGAGTACTTCAGTGATTCGGTTCATGCCCCAAACTGATAAATCAGGGAGGCATTAATGTGGCTTTTCTGCCTGTAAAGGTTTGAATATACATCCTAACCTCTGGATGGATATAGATATATAGATATATAGATATATAGATATAGATATCCTATCCTAACCTTTGAATATATGTATTTGGGAAGCCTGAATGTGCTCACAAGCCAGATCCCCCCTCATTAAAGCCTGAGCACTTCATTCCTTCATTTATTTGCTAAGCAAGCGTGAGTCATTGCTATGAAGCTCTGTAGGAGGCCTGTGCAACAGGTTTCAGGTATAGTCTCTGTGGTCCTCAAGGTGCCTTTTTAGGGAGGAGATGAGGTGTAGTGTATTTGAAGGAGTTCTTTGGTGATGTGTGAGGCATGGAAAAGGCTGTACGTGCTCAGGGAGCAAGGAAGAACTTTTCGGCTTCGTGGTCAGGCAGGGTTACAGAAACATCTGAGTTCTGTGGTCCATGACAGAGAAACCGAGTTTAACTCATGAGAAGGAAGCACTAGCCTCATTTTGGCTCATTTGGGGACATTTAGATCTAGGTTGGAAGTAACACTTGGGCAAGACGGGACAGGCATGCCGGGCCGACCACAGACCTTGTCTTGTGCATTGTAGAGAGCCTTGGGGGGACATGAGTATGGGGAGGGGAGAAGCAGAAATATGGTGAAAACATAATCTGGCGTGTTGTTTGGGGAAAATGGAACAAGGAAAGATGGGAGCCTGAGGAGGAACCTAAGAATTTGGTTCTGTTATCAGGGTTTACTATGAAGAACTTTTCCTGACATCAGATGGGGCTTTATAAAATTCCCTTAGAATGTCTCAGCGTGAGTCACCCAGAGAGTGTCTCTCAGAGGAATACCTACTTCTGTGCCTTGGAGTTTGTCACTTGTTAACATGGGTTCCTGCCAAAAAAGTATTGGGAAGGGCTGTGTGACCCCAAGTGAAGCAGGTTTCTTTATGACAGGATTTCTCAGAATCTTCACTATGCAAATGGCTTTGTGAATCCTCCCTTACTGGATACTTTATTTCTGCAACCAACATAGGCTGGCACTGTGAGCTGCAGAGATCGAGTTCAGCGCCCTCCCGGGCCCCTCTTCCCCCTGCTGGCCACTTTGGTTGCTGCCAACACACTGGGTTCTCTACTGTGGCAAATGCAGGGCACCAGATGGTCACATCTCAGTCACTGACGCTCGCCCTTTCAAGCCGCTTGCCTAAGTTGTGCTGACCTGGGTCTTGGGAGGAGACAAGGGCTAGCTAGCTTTCAGGTTACAGTGTTGGCAGCAGCCATCCCCCCACCACACCCCCTTGAGCTGGCCACTCTTCATCCTCATAATGTGTCCCAAGAATGTCTCAGGCTGAGGACATTTACATATAAAGCTGTTCACTGCCCTGGATGGGCTACCCAGGCAAAGGGCACGGTATCCTTGATTTTGCCTCTTGGCCAGCAAAGCCTCAAATATTTACTTTCTGGTCCTTTACAGAAAAGGTGTGCTTCCCTCTGCTGTAGTCTTAGTCCCACACCGTCCACTGTGGTAGCCGCCAGCCATAGGCAGCTTTGAGCACGTAGACCGTGACCTGTCTGAATTGAGGTATGCTGTGTTCGTGTTTTATACATGCTGGGATTTAAAGACTTGGCACCAAAAAAAAAGTTTCAATAATTTATTATGTTTCATTAGATGCTGAAGGGATATTTGGGGGACACCAGGTCAAATAAAATGTATTATTGAAATGTATTTCACCTGCTTCTCTTTACTTTTTTCCATGCAGCCACTAGCAAATTTAAAATTACATGTGTGGCTTGCGTTTGTGGGGCATTTTGTATTTCTCTTGTACGGTGCTGATTATTAAACAGTCCCACAGTTTTTGCCCACAGAGCTCTTTTTTCAGGGAGCCTCTTGAATGAAGCAAAGTGTCTTTTCTTGAGGCACAAGTTTAGCAAACATGACAGAGCCCTAAGCATATTCTACTTTGAGGGTTTGGGTTTTGTTGAGAGCTAAGCTATAGTTTAATAGAGTTTCCTTTGTGTTTTTCTTTTTCTTCTTTTTTTTTTTTTAAGATTTTATTTATTTATTTGACAGAGACAGAGATCATAAGTAGGCAGAGAGGCAGGCAGAGAGAGAGGAGGAAACAGGCTCCCTGCTAAGCAGAGAGCCCTATGCGGGCCTCAATCCCAGGACCCTGAGATCATGACCTGAGCGGAAAGCCGAAAGCCAAAACCCTCTGAGCCACCTAGGTGCCCAAGATATATTTATTTTTTTTATATTTTATTCAGAATCAGGGTTTCCTTTATTATTATTCTCATTTGGTATGCTTTAAACTGTCTGTGAGCTATGAATTTCCTGTGATATAAAAATCATGACCTCATGTTTATTGTGATTCAGCAAATCCACTTCTAGGATTCTCTCTTAAGGAAATAACTGAATGAGTGTGCAAATATGTGTATGTAAGTATGCTTATTATGACATTGACTTTGATAGTGAAAAGCTAGGAACAACCTTGATATCCAACTATAAAGATTAATCTTTAATGTACATAATTATTTTGCCAATATAGGTGATGGCAATGAGTTAGTAAAGAGTTTTATAGACAGCAAGCATTTTATTTTATTTTATTTTTAGAGAGAGAAAGAGAGCTCGTGACTGAGCAGGGTGGTGGGGAGGGACAGAGGGAGAGGGAGACCCTGTTAAACATTACACCTGCCCATACACGTTGCCCATATTACTGATTTCAAGTGTGCTGCCCCAAATTAGAGGATTCTTTCATTAGAGGGAGAGAGCACACGTGTGTGCAGGAGTTGGGGGTGAGGAGGTAGGAGGAGCAGGGGCAGAGGGAGAGGGAGAAAGAGAGGGAGAGTCTTAAGCAGGCCTCACACCCAGGTCAGAGACCAACTCGGGGCTGTATCTCATGACCCCTGAGATCATGACCTGAGCCAAAATCAAGAGCTGGATGCTTCACAGACTGAGACACCCAGGTGCCCCAGACAATATGCATTTTAGAGAGAAATATATGATCTTATACTTTGAAAATTCGGCAAAAAAGAAAACAGGTTTTACCTGTTTATACTTATTCTTTTTGGGAAATTGGAGGTTATTTTCATTTTCTTCATGCCTGTTTATATGGTCTAATTTTCTACAGTAGACTTGTATATCTTATATAATTAATCAAAATAATTGTTTAACCACAGTGTAACTAATTTACAAAATAGCTCCTTAGAAACAGGAAAAGCTACGATTTCTAAGTAAACATATTTATGTGGCGTGGGAATCCATAAAAATAGATTTGATTGTCACATAATGCGTGGGACATTAGATAAAAAGCATTTTCGCTCATATTGCTCATATACTACAAACAAATTGTTCTAGTAATAAGGTAAATGGTCACTGGTAGTGAGTAAAGATGTTTATACTAGCTAGCAGATAAAGTTCTTATTGGAAAACCTTTTGAGGTCTCCTGGGTTCTCCACTTAACCACAAGTGTGATGGCCAGTGATTTTTCCACTAAAATAATTTGCTGAAATTTTAAAATGCTTCATAGCTAGTTATTTTTAAGTGACCCAGTACAGGAAGGATGTGGAGGGGTGGAGTTCCAAGGGAACTCCTGCCTGTTAATGGAAAACTATTGGAAAGTGGACTTAGGCGTGGCAAGAAGTCTGAAGAGATTGCTGTGTAACAACACCCAAGGTTTTTACTGTGGCGGGTATATGTGTGCTTGTCCCCAGTAGATCTTGGGATGTTTGCCTTTTGTTTACTTTCGTGGTGAAATGCAACGCTAAGAATCAGTTTAACAGTGGAAATCTAGAAAACTAAGAAGATGACTTTCATCACAGTAGCTGATAGGTGAGCCCTGGCTGGTAAGCGGGACTCTCCAAATGGGTTTTCCCTTTAACAATCACAACATCAAACAGAATTTCATAGAATTCATGACGTGATCTCTTCTGACAGCTATTTTAAACAACTTACGTATAGCTTCCACTAAGTTAATGGGAAACGTCACCGGCAATATGTATTATGATTAAAAATTGGTGATAGTTCCTTTAGATTATGAAAACATTAATGGAGTCCGGTGTTACTTTCTCCCATACACGTTGCCCATATTACCAACCAGACACGTTGCAATCCTCCTCTATGCGCTTACCACCTCATACATACCCGGTACAGCCTTGTCTGGCTTTGGGGTCATTATCTATGTATCCGTCTGTCTTCTACTCAGCTCTGAGCTCCTTTCCTACCGCAGCTGTCTTCCTTGCCGTTGGAGCCCTACCTACCAGGACAGGATGTGTAGTTGTGTCTGATAGATGTTTACTGAAAGAAGGAAAGTAGAAGAGGAGCATTCTGGATGGTAGAATTATTAATTAGTCCCCGGATTCAAAAGGCAGTAGTCCGAACTGCTCCATGACAGATGCTTCGGGGACACAGAAAATCCAACCACTTTTAACTTGGGAGCTTCAGCGACATTTTTCAGGGGCAAATCTGTCAGTATTTGTTAAGGTCCATTCTTCTATCTCGCTCATAAATGTTTGAGATCAGACCCTCATCTTACCTCGGTTATCTTCGAGGGGCCGCCATGCCTATCTCCTTTCCATCCTTCACGTTGCCGTTAAACCTGTCTCTCTAAATTATTAGGAGATTATTCTCCTGCTTGATGTCTGTTCCTGGCTAACAACAATGCCTATAACAGCTAGAGAGTCCTGCCCTCTTCACAGGACACCTGAGCCCTCTGTGGTCTGGCCCAGTCACTCCCTCTCTCCCCTGGCTGGGCCCTACATGTAGTCATCATTTCTTAACAGGCCGTATGCTTTGCTGTTTTCTCTGCGTGAAATGCTTTCCAGCTTCTTGTTTCTGGCAGATGAATTCCTCTTCTCTAGAGGATCATCTATTTGCCTCCTCCCAGGGAGTTTGCCACACCCTTCCCAGAGTGCCTGTCCAGTGCTTGTCAGCTCTCTCAATTATTACGACCTTATGTACTTGTCCTTGTGCTGCTGTTGCTGCTGCTGCTTTCTAAAAAATTTTAAAAGTGAGAGAGAGAGCATGCACGGGGAAGGGGCAGGGGCAGAGGGAGAGACAGAATTTCAGGCAGACTTTGTGCCAAGTGTGGAGCCTTACTTGGGGCTTGATCCAACGACCATGAGATCATGACCTGAGGAGACATCAAGTGTCAGATGCTCAACCAGCTGAGCCACCCAGGTGCCCATGCCTTTTCTTCAGTGCTCCACTGCTCAGCTCTGATGCCCAAGAAATGGAAACTCCCATTTACTCAGGGCCGACTGCTTACTGGGCTTTGGGTAGACTCAGTTCCTACTGGATTAAAAAGTCCTCGGGCACAGGAACCAAAGTTTACCCTGGGTGGGACATCTGATTAGCTGGGGGCTCTCTAAATATAACATACTGGTTGAGCGTAAGTCTTTTCATCGTCTTTTAAAATAAATAGGCAAGTAGTCTAAGTCATTTGAATGCAACACTCATTTAAGTTTCACACAGGCAATTTTGGAAATAAGTGGTGGGTGATTATCACTCATTTACTCTGCTAGTTTGTTGTTGTGCAAATCATTGCACACTGGTAGGAGACAGACCAGGGAGGGGACGTGGAGAAATGGTTTCCACTTAACACTTAGAAGGTTGCTTGGAATGCTGAGATGAAGGGAGAAGAAAGCCAAAATAGAGCTAAGTGTAAAATGTAGATTCTCGGTTAAAGGAAAACCACTGTGAAATAGCTCATCACAGTTTCCTGTGACTTGAAATATTTCGCGACATACATTCTGTTCTTCAGCTGCCATCTCCATCTCTCCTGTTCCTTTTTGCTTGTTTTCCATCCGAGTGTGAAGTTTCCTTACACCATCAGTCTGCCAGCCCGGGGAGGGTTGCCTCAGAGAGCTTAGGGATCACCTTTGTGACTCTTCCCATTCGGTCTGTCATCTTTATTTCATTCATACCACATTGTCATCTCTATTTAGAAGGCCCTTTGAAATGAATGCTTTTTATGTATATATTTTTGTCTCTTTAATTCGTCTGCCAAGTCCTTGTAAGCCAAGGACTTATTTTCCTTTCAAATCACCTGGAGTTCTTGGTACCATTCTTTGATGGTTGTTATTAAATGTTAGAGTCTTGCTGAATTAAGTCATTGTTAAGTGTTTAAAACTTCGTGGATGGATATATAGCCCAGGCCCTGGTGGATACTGTTTGTATTTATTTGGTAGCAGTTGAGGGAGAAATAGGCTGCCTGGCTTCAAATATTGACTTTGCTAGCTCTTTGAATTCTAACCTTTCTGTGTTGTAGTTTTTCATCTCCTAGTGAGGCCGCAAGGAACATCTACTTCATCTACGTCATAGATAGGAGGATAATGGTGACAGGAGCCTGTAAAACAGTTACAGTGTCTGGCACTTAATGACTGCTTGATAAATATTAACTAATGTATTGTTCTGGCATACAAACAGAAAAATAAAACAAAATATGTTTAGTTTATGCATACATAATTTACTCTTCTGATTATAAAATTGACTTACGAAATTGCAGGCATTTAAAAGAATTAAGGTGACATTAATTTTGGACTAGAAAGTGGAACATTGTCATATTTTGAAAGAAAGGACTCCCTTATTGTGTGTTGATACTCAAAATCAGATTAAGGCTGCTGCATGAGGTCTAGCCTAAAGATACCGGCTGTTGAAAGAATTGAACAGAACACACACTCATGGACATGTTTGTCATGATTTTGCCCATTTCTGTGCAGCCATTTTTAGTGTAGACATTCTACTGTAGCTGAGGTTCCTTAAAAACTCCTCTGTGTGAAATTCTGTGTTAGAGCAAACTTAATCATTGCACCCACTAATAATGTGCTTGCAGTTTGGGGCTATTACTGTAGAGTGGTGAAAAAATGTTTTCATAAAGTGCCCCATCACGGTAGCAAATGAGGCCTGGAGAATGGACCGTGAGCAGAGCAGTTACCCTACTCCCCTCCTGCGCTGCAATAAACAGGTCCATTTTTGAAGCATGGGCTTTATTATATTCATGCATTGAGAAATGTATGCTGTTACTGCCGAGGTGGTACAGTATGGTAATACTGTAGTTAATTGTGCCTGTCAGTCGATTTATAAAACTCAATATCATCATTTTGTGATAAAATACAATTATAATAAGGGGTATAATGAGATGAGAGGGATGGACGATTCTGCTGGGAGTTGTTCCTTCCTTCTAGAGTATTCTCCATCCAGATTGTTTATGGATTCTGGGATTCCTGTGCCTATGTGCTCCTCCTTTCTCTTCAGTCCCACCATAGAGGCTGCCGGGGTGCAGAGGGTTGTAGATGTGGTTTTGTATATCGGTGCTGCGTACGTGTATATGCTGGGGGGTGAGAGGGAGCTGCGGCCTCCGGAAGAAAGAGGGCTGTTTTCTTAGCACACACGTGTCTTCCATTTGCTCAGCCCAGGGCCCCGCCACCCAAAGGACTCCTTTGACTTCTTTAACTGCCAGAAGGTTTTTTCTTTTTCTGCCCAGCTGGAGAACCATTTTCTAAATTGCATGGAGGCACAGTGGGTTGTGGAGTAGTGGCTTGATTTCCAGGTTTTTTAGGAAGTAGGTCAACCCCCTGACACCCAGTTTCATGGCCAACTCAGAGCCGATCCTTGGGAGCCCCGAGAACAAAGACTCCTGGGCACTCCACTTCCATGTTGCCCACGGAAGGAGTGGGAGGGACCTCCCGCTGGAGGCCGTCAGGACACCCATTGCCGGGCCAGAGGAGTTGTGAGTCTGGGGCTTCCTGTCTGCTGGGGGCCTCCCCCTCCTTTAGCTGGCTCACAGTAGGAGCTCTTTGTTACTGAGCCAGGCTGTCAGTTGGGGTGGGGTGGGCTTGGTGGAGACTGGCTTGGGGTTGTGAGAGCCATTGCTTTGTTCCCCAGTCCTGGGGACTGTACCTGTGGGGTGCCCCCACATCTCCCCTCCACCAGGCCAAGCTCTGAGTTCCCGGGCACTCTGGGTATCTATTTGTGGTTGGCTCTTCCTGCTTTCCAGCGAGGTTTTTCTCTCCCACGGCTTGACTGGCTGGCTGGCCAGCCATATGTCCCTCATCACGGAGGTTTCTAACTCTATTTTGTGGGAATTCCTTGGGATGAATTCGGGACAGGGCAGAGTTTAGATTGTCATAGTATATTAGAAGTGCTGAGTTCTGGGCATCTGGGTGGCTCAGTTGGTTAAGCGACTGCTTTCGGCTCAGGTCATGATCCTAGAGAGCCCGGATCGAGTCCCACATCGGGCTCCCTGCTCGGCGGGAGGCCTGCTTCTCCCTCTCTCACTCCCCCTGCTTGTGTTCCCTCTCTGGCTGTGTTTCTCTCTGTCAAATAAATAAATAAAATCTTTAAAAAAAAAAGTGCTGAGTTCTTAGTACATGAAGGCTCACATGGGTGAGCTGTATAAGTTCAGGTTAGTGATGGTGTTTTTGTGGGTTGAAGAAGTTTGTAAATCACACTCAAGCAGAAAAATTACGTCCCAAAATATCAAAACCTCATTTTCACTTTACTATAAATTGCTAAGACCCCTTGTTTCTATCAATCCCTCCTAACTTATATGTTCACTGATAGAATATCTGAACTTCTGGAGCATTAGAAGAAGGCCTCTCAAACCTTGCAGAGGCCTGCAAGTCACCTGGGGTCCTTTTAGGTGCGGGCTGCGATTCAGTGTGTTGCGGGCAAGGCCTGAGATCCTGCCTTTCTAACAAGCTCAGAAGGACTTTCTCAAACTTCTGTCATTCGGTAGGACTTTCTCTCCTCTTTCCGGTTTTACTTCAGAGCCCTACCTTACATACCCGTTTATATTTTGTTTTATCTTATTTTATCAATAGAGCCATTGCTGGTGTGCCTGTTTGCTTTATATCATTGAGATGATATGGATGTACATCTTTTTTAAAAAAAAGATTTATTTATTTGAGAGAGAGAAAGAACACAAGTGGAGGGGGAGGGGCAGAAGGAGAGGAAGAGAGAGAATCCTCAAGCAGATTGCCCACTGAACGTGGATCCTGACTCTGGGCTTGATCCCAGGACCCTGGGATCATGACCTGAGCCGAAATCAAGAGCCGGCTGCTTAATTGACTGAGTGGCCCAGCCGCCCCTTGAATGTTCATTTTAAGAAACTTCTGAGCTATCGAATGTGTTCCCATGATAGCATACGCAAAAGAAAAATAGTTGCTTTTATCTTTAAAATGTTTTCCTTCTTAAATTATGTAAACTTGTTCAAATTTTACAGAAATATTTTGAGCACCTGCAGTTTAGGTAGTTACTTTACTGGGAAAGGTGTCTTTTAACCTAACAATGTCGATGTGAATTCTCAAGGCTGGAGACCCTTTGATAAGTAGATGCTGCTGTGGCAAGTAAATTTAACAGGCTGGCAGGGCCCTATAGACAAGGGGATGACCTTTTGTATGGGATGTCCTGGGAGGAAATGCCCGTGAGGAGTCGTAATGTGGATAGTCTTCCATATGAGTATGTGCCATATTGCTTCCCAACCTTTCCTGGTCCACTCATGCTTCTGCCTGTAATCCCTACCCTGGACCAGAGAAGCCTCATTGCCTTTAACATAAAGAGTAGCCCTCTTGGTGTGCATGTGTGGTCACACACATACATGTGCACACACACATACACACACACAGATTGACAGAGAACCTCAGCCAGTATCGTCCTTGGCTGGACCCTACCCCTTGGATCTCAGTGTTCCCTTTGGTGTTGAGGCTGTAGGAGGAATTGTCTTTCTGTCTTACTTAGGGGCATCTATGGCCATGTGCATGTAAGACACTGTCACAGACAATCAACTTTCTTGAGGATTTCCGCAAGTTCATCTAATGTAGTCTAGTATCTTCGACTTTTTTTTTTCCTGGTTGGTAAAGTGAAATTAGTGTTCTGATTTGCAGAGGAGTAGGAGGTAGATCCAGCCAAGGTCTTCCTTGTGAAAGGAGAAGCAACTCTTGAACAAATAGGAAGTCATTGGCTCTAGGATAAGTTATAAAGGTTATCATCACAATTTGGGCTTCTTTATGGTTCCTTCTTTTTAAAATATATTTTATTTATTTATTAAAAATTTTTTTTCAATTCAGTGTAATTAACATACACTGTATTGTTAGTTTCCACGGTAGAAGCCAGTAATTGATCGGTTGTAGACAGTACCCACTGCTCCTTACTTCAGGTGCCCTCCTTTATGCCCACCACCTGCTTACTCCATCCCCCCACCTCCTCTCCAGCAACCCTGTTTGTTTCCACAGTTTAAAGTTTCTTATGGTTTGCCTCCCTCTCTGTTTTCTTCTTATTTTGTTTTTCTTTCCCTTCTCCCATGTTCTTCTGTTTTGCTTCTTAAATTCCACATATGAATGAAATCATACGGTGTTGTCTTTCTCTGACTGACTTATTTTGCTTAGCATAACACCCTCTAGTTCTATCCATGTCATTGCAAATGGCAAGATTTCATTCTTCTTGATGACTGAGTAATATTTCATTATATATATATAGTGTATATACATTATGTATATAGTGTGTATATATACACCATATATACATACACACACACATCTTCTTTATCCATTCATCTCTTGATGGACACCTGGGCTATTTCCATAGTTTGACTGTTGTGGACATTGCTGTTATAAACTCTGGGGCTCACGTGCCCCTTCAGATCATTACATTTGTATCCTTTGGATAAATACCTAGTAGTGCTATTGAGTGGTAGGGTAGCTCTATTTTTAACTTTTTGAGGAACCTCCATATTACTTTCCAGAGTGGTTGCACCAGTTTGCATTCCTATCAGCAGTGTAATAGGCTTCCCCGTTTTCCACATTCTTGCCAACATTTGAGAGAAAGAGAGAATGTGTGAGCTCAGGTGGAGGGAGGGGCAGAGGGGGAAGGAGAAATGGGCAGAGAATCTTAAGTAGGCTCTGCCACTGAGCACAGAGCCCCATGTGGAGCTTGATGTCAACTCTGAGATCATGACCTGAGATGAAACCAAGAGTTGGATGCTTAACCCTCTGAACCACCAGGTGCCCCCTTTATGGTTCTCCTGGAGTTTTTAATATAAGTGGGGCATCTGGGTGGCTCCGTTGGTTAAACATCTCCCTTTGGGCTCAGGTCATGATCCTGGGATCGAGCCCTACATTGGGCTCCCTGCCAGCAGAGAGTTTGCTTCTCCCTCTCTCTCTGCTCCTCCCATACCCCCACTTGTACTCTCTCTCTCTCTCTCTCTCTCTCAAATCAATAAACACAATTAAAAAAAAAGAAAATACAGATGAAGTTTCATGAGGAAAGAAAATGTTACTATTTTCAGCCTTATTTACTTATTCTATTTTTTTAAAAAAGAGATTATTTATTTGACAGAAAGATAGAGATAGAGCCCAAGTAGGCAGAGCAGCAGGCAGAGGCAGAGGGAGAAACAGACACCCCACTGAGCAGGGAGCCTGACCCGAGGCTTGATCCCAGGATTCTGGGATCATGGCCTGAGCAGAAGGCAGACGCTTAACCATCCGAGCCACCCAGGTGCCCCATTTTTTGCTTATTCTAAATTATCTTCATCTCTGTCTCATTCCTTTTCTTTCTTTTTTTTTTTTTTTGTTAAAGATTTTACTTATCTATTTATTTGACAGAGAGAGAGACCGAGAGAAGGAACACAAGCAGGAGGAGTGCCTGCCGAGTAGGGAGCCTGATGCGGGGCTCAATCCCTGGACCCTGGGATCATGACCTGAGCTGAAGGCAGATGCTTAACCAACTAAGCCATCCAGGCGCCCATCTCTGCCTTATTTCAAAAAGGATTTGATAAAACCTGTCTTGGTTTGTTTGGGCTTCTGTGTCAAAAATTCCATTGACTGGGTAGTTTATAAACAACAGAAATGTATTTCTCACAGTTCTGGAGGCTAGAAAATCCAGGACCACGGCACTAGCACATTTGATGTCTGGCCAGTGCCCACTTCCTGGTTCATAGATGGCTATCTTCTTGCTGTGTCCCTACATGAAGGAGCAAGGGAGCTCCCTGAGGTCTGTTGTTGTGTTTTTTTTTTTTTAATTTTTTCCATATTCCAGCCACCTGAGGTCATTTTATAAGGCACCATCCCATCCTTGAGGTCTTCACCCATATGATCTAATCACTGGGTGAAGGCCCCATTTCCAAGTATACATTGGGGATTATGGGAATTGTGTTTCAACATGTGGATTTGGCGCAGACATAAACACTGAGTATTTAGCATAGCCCACAAAGATTAAAAAATAAAATAAAATATATAAAAATATGGAGTGGGGGAAAAAAAGTTAGGGGTAGGGTCAGCTCCCAGCACATTTCCTGGAAGATGCTGTTTACTTGTTTGAAGTGAGCTGGGAATGGGGCTGACAGCTTCTGGGTTTCCTGAGCTGGTGATAGGATCCATGATGGCCCAGAGATTAAGGTGAAACAGTTTCTCCTGGGCTAAGACTTGAAAAAAAATACCTTCTAAAGGGAAGACTCTTTGTGTAATGAACTACATTCTCAGTAGCATTCCTCAAATAGATGGTAGAGTGTTTTGTGGTGCCATTTTTCAAAAGGTCTTCCGATTCAGGCTGATGGCATGCATATACATAATTTAGTGAAGACCTTTCCACAACGGCCCCAAATGATGAAGTCTTAATATCCAGCTCTCTGGCTGCCTCCAGAGATAAAATTACATCTGGAGGAATGTATGGTCCCCCTATCCATTATGCAGTCTTTTCTTTTTTTAAATTTATTTATTTATTTGAGAGGGAAAGAGAGAGAGCGTGCACACGCAAGTGGGGTTAGGCACAGAGGAAGAGGAAGAAGCAGAGTTCCCGCTGAGCAGGGAGCCTGATGTGGGCCTCCATCCCAGGATGCTGAGATCATGACCCGAGCTGAAGGCAGATGCTTAACTGATGGAGCCACCCAGGTGCCCAATTAAGCAGTTTTTTTATGAGGATTATTTTGCCCAACTGAGCTATATTTTGAAACATTGTTAAGTTAAATTGCTTAAAAAAGGAAGAAAATCTGTGACTTAAATCTTTCTTTAGCAGAAAATCATCTTTAATTTCAGGGACAGTATATACAAAATAGATTCAGTCCGGTGGCTGCGACTGATAGCTCCGTTTCTTAATTTGAGGAGTGAGAGGATTTAAATATATCCTCGAGTTCCCTTTTTGTCTCTAAAGTCTTCTGTAAGGTCTTGGTAAGTAAGAGTTGATATTCTCATACTGAGTAATTGAGGTGGCATCAATAGACTGTTTACAACAGTCATGACCGGGTCTGGGGAACTAACAGGGCCTCTTGCAGTGCCCAGGGCTAGCTAGGGCAGGGTGTTATTACCAAGTCTAGGCTCAAAACTTGAAGGGAGGACGTGTTTACAGAAACTGTAGAGGTTAACTTCCGTGAACTATGTGGAGGGATGCATGCAGCCCTGGCTGGGAGCTGAGCTGGGGCAGTGGCTATCCCACTTCACTCTTTTCCTCTGCCATCGCCTAATGGTGCCCCTCATGGGGCAAGCGCAACGAAAAGCCAGAGGGTTTCCATACACCTCAGCCTCCATGGGCTCAGAGCAAGGGGAAGAAGAGTGGAGAGGGTGGAAAGACAAGTAAGAGATAGACCAGCACTTGCCCTGGCTTCATGTTCCTAAACAAACACCAGGGTGAAGAAACTGTGTCTTCATGTTTTAGCTTCTTGAGGGACCTTCTCTCCAGCTTACTGCACCAGCTAGCTCCACAAAGCAGCTGGCCTCTGGGACAGCTCAGTGAATGAAGGGCAGCCGGCGGCAAAGCATACCTTGGGAACGGGCTGTAAGGGGAAACAATCAAACTCTGCAGTGCTGAAGAAATAAAACAGAGCCCGTGAACTGATGGCATCGTCCTGTTGCCGCATGTGTCGTTCCGCTCCTCCGGAAATCTGTAGGACAAAAATATAACCCTCAAAAATTTCACTTGCTGCTTTCACCCTTTTTATCTGAACCATAAATCCCATAGACGAGTGACAAGATGGCACCGTGGCTTTGTTTATGTGACAGGCTCTATAGTGAAGAACAACTCTCTTTGGTTGTGTTCACTGATGTGACAGCTTGAAGCAAAATCGGCTTTGCCACAAAAATATTATGTTAAATCGAGTATGGGAATATACTCTTCTGGGGTAATTGCGATTGTGGATCTTACCCCAGCTTCTTAAACGATTAGTACATTTGTCAACAACATTGGAATATAATTTATATATAATAAAATCCATCCATTCTTAGTATACATTTCCATGAGTTTGAACACATCCATAGTTGTACAGTCACCACTACAATGAAAATATAGATTGTTTTCATTACCCCAGAAACTTTACTGAGGCCACTCTGTGGCCACCTCCTCCCTAATTCCTGACCCCGGGCTGTCTCTTACCTGAGTTTTGTCACTATAGCTTTGCCTGTTGTACAATTTTGTATAAATACAGTCATATTTATATTTTAGAGTCATCTTTTCAATTTCTACCCAAAGTCTTCTGGGGTTTTATTGTATATTTGTGTGTATATGTTTATACAAGTGAATATATTTCTCTAAGTATATACACATGGCAAAAATGATCTGGGTAGCATAAAACGGTTTAAAATGAAAAGACAAGTCTCCCACCCACTCTCTCTCATTTTCAGTCCCACCTCTCAGAGCCTACAGTATTTAACTGTCTCTGCCTTTAGTTCTTCTGGAGGTTTAATTAATATCCAAACCACTCGTTCTTGACAGTGTCTATTGACATTGTGCAGTGAGAGGTGTTGATTTGCTCACTACATTACGTCCTCTACTCTGCCACCTCCTCTCCCTTCTTTGCGGTGCTTGTTAGATCACCATGTGAATTGCCTGTATGGTTACCTTGGAATCTTAAGTGCTTACTTTTGATTTTCTACCTTAAGTTAAAGGAGCACTTTGAAGAAGAAAATAATGACATTATAGTTCTTGGACTAAATAAACTATCCTTTATGTAAAATAGCAGTGTAAACCATACATTTCAGGGGTGGGTACCCGGCAGTAACTAGTCAAGTTGCTTTGCCATTCTGTGTGTGCATGTGTGTGCATTAATTGATATGATTCCCTTTTGTCTCAGTCATATGTACATATTACATACAGCCAAAGAGATATCATATGTTAAAAACTTAATTTTGGGCATGCTTGCATGGCTCAGTTGGTTAAGCGTCTGCTTTCAACTCAGGTCATGGTCTCAGGGTCCTGGAGTGGAGTCATGCATGGGGCTCTCTGCTCAGTGGGGAGTCTGCCTCTCCCTCTGCCTCTGCCGCTCCCCTTCCTCATGCTCTCTCTCTCTCAAATAAATAAATCAAATCTTTAAAAAACCCTCAATTTTTGTTAACAGTACACAGAGGAAAATTGCAAGAGACTTGAAAAAAGCTGTGTCTGTTTTGCTTTTTTGGTGTACGTGGGTTCAGCAAAGCAAACCTGGAAGGTTTTCTCTATCTAGCAAGAACATGAAATTGAAAGCTAAAGACATCTGAAAAAATCAGTTACCAATAAAGATTTTATAACTAAGGACTTTTTATATTGGCAGCTAATTGAGTTAAAACATTCTTAGCCAAGTTACAAAAAAAGAAATACTCTTAAGAGTGATATTTATGAACACAAGCCTACTTTCTTTGCACTTCTATATACAATCATCTTTGAGATGTTAAAAGTGGATTCTGATTGTGGTTTCTCTCTAGTGTGAGGAGCTGCAGGTGCAGACAGGATGGGTTAGTAATTTACTTTCTTGAAGTCTTTGTAAGCTGTGACGTCATCATCCGACATCTGACGTCTGGCATCCAGTTTGTGGGTCAGGCTTCTCTGTGGACTTTTTAAAGAATTGAAGTGTAATTAACATACAGGGTTATGATAGTTTCAGGAGTACAACAGTTCTGTACATTTCTCAGTGCTCATCGAGAGAAGTATACTCTTACTCTTTTTGTTTGTTTGTTTGTTTTTTACTCTTACTCTTTTTTATCCATTTCACACATCTTCTTACCTCCCCTCTGGCAACCACCAGTTTGTCCTCTGTTTTTGAGTCTGGTTTGTGTGTGTGTGGGGGGGGGAGGGGTGTCTCTTTTTTCCTTTTTTTTGTTTCTTAAATTTCACATTAGTGAAATTGATGGTATTTGTCTTTCTCTGACTTATTTCACTGAGCATTTTACTCTCTGGATTCATCTGTGTTGTTGCAAATGGCAAGATTTCATTGTTTTCTTATGGCTGAGTAATGTTCTATTATTATATACATACTACCTCTTCTTTATCCATTTATCTGTGGATGGATATTTGGGTTGTTTCCATATCTTGGCTCTTGTAACTAATGCTGCAGTAAACATAGGGGTACATGTATCTTTTGGGAATCGTGTTTTCATTTTCTTGGGGTTAATACCCAGTAATGGAATTACTGGATTGTATGATAATTCTGTTTTTAATTTTTTGAGGAAACTCCATACTGTTTCCACAGGGGCAGCACCAAATTAATTCCCACCAACAGTGAACCAGGGTTCCTTTTTCTCCACATCCTTACCAACACTGGTTATTTCTTGTCTTTTTTCTTTTAGCCATTCTAACTGGCGTAAGGTAGTATCTCACTGTAGTTTTAACTTGCATTTCCCTGATGATGAGTGATGTTGAGCTTCATTTCATGTGTCTGTTAGTCATCTGTATGTCTTCTTTGGAAAAATGTCTATTCAGGTCCTCTGCTCATTTTAAAATCAGATTATTGGGGTGCCTGGGTGGCTCAGTTGGTTAAGCGACTGCCTTCGGCTCAGGTCATGATCCCAGAGACCCGGGATCGAGTCCCACATCGGGCTCCCTGCTCGGCAGGAAGCCTGCTTCTCCCTCTCTCACTCCCCCTGCTTGTGTTCCCTCCCTGGCTGTGTTTCTCTCTGTCAAATAAATAAAATCTTAAAAATAAATAAATAAATAAATAAATAAATAAATAAATAAATAAAATAAAATCAGATTATTTATTTTTTTCAATGTGGAGTTGTGCGAGTTCTTTATATTTTGGGTATTAACTCCTTGTTGGCTATATATCACTTGCAAGTATCTTTGCTCATTCGGTAGATTATCCTTTTGTTTTGTTGATGGTTTCCTTTGCTGTGTATAAGGTTTTAGTTTTGTGTCATCCCAATAGTTTATTCTTGCTTTTGTTTCCCTTGCCTGAGGAGATATATTTAGAAAAATGTTTCTGTGACTGATGTAAAAGAGATTACTGCCTATATTTTCTTCTAGGAGTTTTATGGCTTTACGTCTCCCATTTCATTTTGTTTTGTTTTGTTTTAAGATTTTTTTATTTATTTGGCAAAGAGAAACACAGCCAGAGAGGGAACACAAGCAAGGGGAGTGAGAGAGGGAGAAGCAGGCTTCCCGCCAAGCAGGGAGGCTGATATGGGACTCGATCTCCGGTCTCCGGGATCATGACCTGAGCCCAAGGCAGTCGCTTAACCAACTGAGCCACTGAGGCGCCCCTCCCATTTCGTTTTTTAATCCATTTTGAGTTTATTTTTGTGTACAGTGTTAGAAACGGGTCCAGTTTCACTCTTTTATGTGTAGCCATCCAATTTTCCCAATACCATTTGTTGAAGAAGCTGTCTTTACTCAGTTATGTATTCTTCCTCATTGTATACCCTTTATCATAGATTAATTGATGGTATAGATGTGGGTTTATTTCTGGGCTCTCAGTTTTGTTCCATGGATCTGTGTGTCTTTTTCTGTGCCAGTACTGTTTTGATTACTGCAGCTTTGAATGTATCTTGAAATCTGGTATTGTTATACCTCCAGCATTATTCTTTCTCAAGATAGCTTTGGTTAGAGTCTTTTTGGATTCTAAACACATTTTAGGATTATTAGTTCTAGTTTTGTGAATAATGTTATTGGCATTTTGGTAGGTACTGTGTTAAATCTATAGATTGCTTTGGAAGGTATGGACATTTATTAATATTCCAGTCCATGTACATAGAATATATTTCCATTTGTTTGTGTCATCTATGTCTTTCATCAGTGTTTTCTAATTTTTTTTTTAAAGATTTTATTTATTTGACAGAGAGAACTCCAGCCAGAGAGGGAACACAAGCAGGGGGAGTGAGAGAGGGAGAAGCAGGTCTCCTGCCGAGCAGGGAGCCTGATGTGGGGCTTGATCCCGGGTCTCTGGAATCATGACCTGAGCTGAAGGCAGTCGCTTAACCAACTGAGCCACCCAGGTGCCCCTGTTTTTTAATTTTTATACTACAAGTCTGTCACCTCCCTGATTAAGTTTATTCCTAGGTATTTTTAATTTTTGGTGCAATTGTAAGTGGAATTGTTTCGTTAATCACTGTCTCTGCTACTTTGCTACTATTGTATAAAAATGAAACTGATTTCTTTTTTAAAAAATGATTTTATTTATTTATTTGAGAGAGAGAGAGAGCACGAGTGCACAAGCAAGGGGAGGGGCAGAGTACTGAGTAGGAAGCCTTGATGTGGGGCTCGATCTCAGGACCCTGAGATTACCTGAGTCAAAGGCAGATGCTCAACTGACTGAGCCACCCAGGCACCTCCATATTTCTGTATATTAATATTGTATCCTACAACTTACTGAATTCATTTATTCTAGTAGTTTCATGATGAGGTTTTCAGGGTTTCCTATGTATAGTATCATGCCATCTGTAAAAAGTGACAGTTTTACTTCTTTACCAATTTGGATGCTTTTTTTTTCTTATCTGATTGCTGTGATTAGGCCTTGCGGTATGATGTTGAATAAAAGTGGTGGGAATGGAGGTCCTTGTCTTGTTCCTGGTCTTAGAGCAAAAGCTCTGTTTTTCATTGTTGAATATGATGTTAGCTGTGGTTTTTCATTGATGGCCTTTATTATGCTAAGATATGTCATGATTTTTATCCCTTTTCTTGTTAATGTGATGTATCACATTGATTTGTGAATATTGAACCACCTTTGAAATAAATTAAAAAATAAACTAATTAATTAATTAAATCTCACTTGATCAGGGTGAGTGATTTCTTTTAATGTGTTGGATTTGGTTTGCCAGTATTCTGTTGAGGATTTTTGCATTTGTATTCATCAGAGATATGGGCTTGTAGTTCTCTTTCTTGGTAGTGTCTTATCTGATTTTGGTATTGGGATAATGCTGGCCATGTAGAATGAATTTGGAAGCTTTCCTTCCTCTTCCGTTTTTTTCTTGGAACAGTTGGAGAACAGGTTTTAACTCTTCTTTAAATGTTTGATAGTATTAACATGTGAAGCCATCTGGTCTTTGGATTTTTTTGGGGAGTTGATTTCTGATTCATTTTCATTGGTAGTGATCAGTCTGTTCAAATTTTCTATTTCTTCCTGATTCAGTTTTGGAATATTATATAGTTATAGGAATTTATCTATTTTGAAGAGATTTCATGTTGTAAGACTAGACCCCTCTTACAGAAACCATGAGCTCAAGAAATTTGTTTAGCCAAATCTAACAACAACAAAAATGTATAATCTTCACGAGGCCCAAACAACCATTTTACTTTCTTGGTGTGTTTATGTAGGCAAGATGGCTTAGTTAGGAAATCACTGAAACAGCAATACCTTCATAATTCATATCAAGAACTCATTTGTTCTGTCACAAAATTGTAACAATTTCTGTAGTTCATACAAAAGTGAGATCCAAAGTGTAGAAGAAAAATCATCAAGTAGTTTCCTTTAAAGTTGTCAAGGCTTTGATCCCTTCATTGACAACAGCTATATCTTTAAAATAGTAGGATGACAGTAGGAACATAGCATAAGAACTGGTGCTGAAATAGAGTTTTGAATGGCCAGAACAAGAAAACATTATGTTTGCTGAGCTATTTGTTCAGGGGAAAGTACTCACATGTTCTGCAAATAAAGCCAGAGGTAACCTTCCCACAGTGGTTATCATATTCCTATTTTATAACTTTCAGTAATACTTATAAATTTGTATTTCTTGTTTCACTAACTTTCAATAGTACCTCTTCATTCTCTATTTTCTGCCCTTTCTCTTCCTCTCCTCCCCCACTTTTACTGGAAGTTATTATGATTGAAAATATACATTCTGAAATTAGTCATCAGTGCTTTATATATAGGTTGATTTTTCAAAGACAAAAGCTAAAAGTAGGTTTCATTGTAGCATACAGGGGTATATTACGGTTAGAGTTCTTTTTTTCTTTTTTTTTTTTAGATTATTTATTTATTTATTTTGACAGAGAGAAACACAGCTAGAGAGGGAACACAAGCAGGGGGAGTGAGAGAGGGAGAAGCAGGCTTCCTGCTGAGCAGAGCAGGGAGCCCAGTTCGGAGCTTGATCCTGGGGCTCCGGGGTCATGACCCAAGCCAAAGGCAGATGCTGAACGACTGAGCTACCCAGGCATCTCTAGATTTCTTTCTCTGTGATTCCAATGCCACATTTTTGTCCTCAAGAAATAATTTTAAATAAATTATTTTTCCACTGTACCCACCACATTGGGCTGCATTTTAGTGGGTTTCGTATTTGTGCTGACTTTGTTTTGCATTTTTGCCTTCCTGTAGTTCCTTATTGCCTTTAATTTTTCTCATTGAGAGACACAGAATGCCTTCTACTATGGATCTTTACACCCACTCTCCACCCTTCTTTGCTCTACTCTGCCTCTATGCATTGCATTGGCAGGCTACCATGCCTGATGGCTTGTAGGTGGGTCCAGCCAATAAGGGAGACCAAGAGTGGGGAGAATGAGGTCAGTGTATGCATTCTGCTGGAAATTTGATCACTATTCTGATTTAACATGAAAGAACCAAGAAAGCTGAGTGGGCTCTCTTTATATGGTTGAGGCAGCCTTCACTTTCTGGTGATCAGGCAGGGAGCTCACTCCCGTATCCTGCTCTCATAATCACCTTCTTCCCAAAGCCAAAATTTTAACAGTTTTCATCCTGGGAACACCTGTGTTTCCTTGTCACCTGCCTCAGTTCTCCTCAGTTCAGTTTCTTTAAAGAGGAGCCCTCTATTTTTTTTACATGTATTTTTGCTTTAGTTTTTGTTTGGGCCCTTCTTGAGCTCTGCGCCCTGGTTTGGGAAAAGCAGAGAGGGGTTGTTTCCTAGCAACCTTCCGGTCCCAATCTTATCACCATAAAACATCAGTTATTTTATCAGGTTCACAAATTGTTTGGGTCATGAATTCAGAAGGGCTGAAGCAGGGATGGCTCTGGTCTGTTCCGCAATGTCTGGGGCCTCCCCTGGGATCCTGGGGCCCTGGAACTTCTGGGCCTAGAATGGCTGGGGTTGCAACACCTGGAGCTGAGTAGCCCCTCCTCAGATGGCTTCTTGATTCACGTGGCTTAGGCCTGGGCGGGGGTGGCTTACGGAAGCCTGAACCACCACATCAGAAATCTACCTACCCTGGGGATGTCATTCCAGAGAGAGTGCATGTCCCTATAATGGTTGAAAGTTCCAAATGAGCCATGACCTCAGTTTATACTTCCTTTTCCAAGATTGCAAAAGCAGGACCTCATTTACTTTTGAACAACTTATTTAAAAAAAATAATGTTGTAAGTTAGGCTCTGATGGTAAGTCACTAGCAATAGTTTATGATTCTTTTCTGGTAAAAGTACAAGTGTCAAAGTCCTATCTGACTTTACCCAGTACTGATTTATCGAAGCAATGCAGATAGCTCTGGTGATTTCATGGGGTAGCATGTCTTCGTTGTGTTCTACGCACCTCTGCCTGCTAGTGACTCATCAAAGAAAGGCTTTGTTCAATTTGGACTTCTTCAGTATGGCACACCAAATACAGAAAACTACAACAGTAATGTGGTTGGCCAGCCAAATTCAAACAGAGCTGCAGACCTGATACCCTATCACCTGAGCAAACGGATGACACCAGGACAATAGGCATAACTGGACATCAGCTTCTTGCTGTTGTACCTTGCCTCCATAACTTGGGAGCTATGTACTTCAAACATGAGGATCTGTCAACTGTGAGAGTGATGAATTGTTGCCTAGCCGAGTTATGCACCAGTGAATGCTATCATAGTTTTCCATTTTTTCTCCTTTACCATTTAAATAGATGGGGCATGTCTATCAGACTAAAGGATACTTGCAGCCTTAGTGAAGGAGGACTGTTCTATAGAGACTGAGATTGAGATGATATTTGAGATCCAACAGCTTTTTTTTTTTTTCCTCTGTTGTTAGTATGCTTTCACTTCTGGGAAACAGAATTGCTACCCAGCCAATAGCCTTCCAGCAGCAATCTTTTTTATTAGATTGGTAACTGAAGCCAGTCTTTAGTACACGAGTCTTCTGTATGACAATTTTAATCAAGGGTAAGATACTCTGAACTAAGGGTGGGTTTGAGTGGTGATTTTCCTGCCTGTAGGATTGTCACTTCCTTAAGGGCTGAAAGGAAAAGCCTGTCATCTTGAAAGACACATAGTACCCAGTGTTGTTTTGGCCATGTGGTAGACACGTAGAAGTCTGTGTTACACAGAAGGGAAAGTGGAGCTTCCCCCCTTCTGCTGGTTTGAGCAACATCGTTGTCTTCTGTGTCCTTTTGAATGGTGACAGGATTGATGGCCTTCTAGGGAGTGGGTGGAAAACTGTTCATACATGTCAGTTGGAAATGGGTTCTTCTGACAATTTATCTATGAAAAGCCATCTCCATGTGGAATTAGGCCACTGTAGCTTTTAGCAAATGACTTTGCTCTAGTGGTCAGTTGGAAGGTTACTGTGTACATTTACTGATATTCAGTGGAAAGTCTGTTTTTCAAAGAAGTATCAACCAACTTTTCCTTCTTCTAGTTTTGCTTCACTGGAGGAAGTATAGGGAGCATTTTTGGCATTTAACACCAGTTCCATTCATAGAGGGAATGGTTACCTAATTTGTCAACATCCTATTCAGGGCTCCCTGCCCCCGGCCCCCTGCAGTACATCTAGTTATTTACTTGATTTTCTTTCCTGCATTTGTGTTTGGATACTAGATTCAGTGTCATGTTCTGATCAAAGTATTTACTGACATATCTAAGTGGCGGTTGGAGGGGCATTCATTTGCTACTTGTTTTAAATGATTGATGATGAAGAAAAAAACTAACAGGGATAGTTAAGGAGCATCTGGACAGTAACTTGTGTCCTGTCCCAATTTTACTATTTTTTGTGGCTCAGAGGCTGCAATTTTGTCATTGTGAAGGAGTGATAATATGACCTTAAAATGAAGGGCCTGTGAGTACTACTGACTAAATTTGTATCTTTAAAGAAGAAGTGAAAAAATAACCGTCAATATACCTTTACTTAGTGATAATCTAGATTTTAAAATGCCTTCTTATGGGTTATGGAGACCATGTAAGTAAGAGGATACATTGTATACATCTGGAAACTTTGTAATTAAGCCACCCCCCCCCCAGGATACTGTAAGATGTTATCTCACTAGACATAGTGAAATGGAGTTAATAGGATTATCATTTTCCTTGACAGTGGATTATTAGCATTATATCATCCCTATGACAGATTAGGCCAACAATGCCATACTGGCTTTGGTCTTTGGATTGCTCATGGAAAACAGTAGCTTTTTGGAAGTCTTCCAACAGATGGAAACCATCAATGAGAGTCCCTTGAATTAATTTGTCCAGTGGACATGAATTTGGTTGAAGTAATTGATTACTTGTCAGAAGAAAAGAGCTGTCTCATTTTTTTGTAATCTATCACAAAGAGACAATTGTTTTTTGTTGTTTTGTTTTGTTTTGTTTTGTTTTGAAAAAGAGAGAGAGTGGGAGATAGGTAGAGAGAGTCTTAAGAAGACTGCACACCCAGTGTGTAGTCTGACGCGGGGCTAGATCTCACAACCCTGATGATATCATGACCTGATCTGAAATCAAGAGTCAAACATGTCACCAACCAAACCACACAGGTGCCCCGACAGGTTTTTTTTGTTTTTGTTTTTGTTTTTGTTTGATAAAGTCGTTAAGATTTCAAGTTTTGTTTATAAAAACAATTTTTTCAGCTTTATTGAGGTAAAATTGATAGATGCAATTATATGAAAACAACTTGTTTTAATTTCAGGTGTCAAAGTAGAAATCTGTGTAATGTAGGTCAGTTCTTAAGTCAAACTGTAGACCTAAAGAAACAGAATATTGACTTTTTCTGAATTATTTTAGGAAAAAGAAGCCTATATTTTTCTTCCCAGACTGGGGTGAGCTGAGCCCTCTGACATGTTTACCACTGTCTTAGGTCTTTGAAGAGAGTCTTAGACATAGTACTTAGGGAGCCTTGCCTAGAGAAGGCTTGTCTCATCAGTGGTGTTAACAAGGGCGCTAGTCACTTGTACACATCTTTTTTGTCTTTCTTTTCTTCTTCCTTTCCTTCCCTCCCCTCCCCTCACCTCCCCTCTCCTCTCCTCTCCTCTCCTTTCCTTTCCTTTCCTTTTTCCTTCTCTTCCCTTCCCTTCCCTTCCTTTCCCTTCCTTCTTTTTTCCTCTCTCCTCTCCTCTCCTCACCTCTCCCTTCCCCTCCCCTCCTCTCCCCTCCCCTCCCCACCCCTCTCCT